>JACEFZ010001584.1:0-33990 GCA_014155875.1 Cepaea nemoralis
ATTTACACGCCTTGGTGTGTATGTGTAAGTAAGCAAGAAATCACCCGTTCACGCGCTTTAACAGATTCTGTGCTAAATAAAATGTAGGTTTGGACCAAACAAAAGTGAATGACGTTAAATGGGAAGTAGTGGTGTCACAATTGTGAACTACAATTTGTTAATATGGTAGCAGACATGTTGTATTATATATATATAAGATCAAGTACCCTGCCAGCTGGCTAGGCGTTTATGGCTTACAACAGATCTCTGTCTTTGGTGTTCTGGATCAACTCTGCTGATGATATTCCTACATACCCCCATCGCAATCCATCCAGCAACATTTCTCTTGGTCTGCCTCTGCCTCTCTTCCCCTCGATCTTTCCAGGTGTCACGATGGTCTTCAATACCTCTCTTCTCATCACATAACTGAAGAAAGCTGTTTGTCTCTTTCTTATTGTTGT
This sequence comes from Cepaea nemoralis, assembly GCA_014155875.1. Taxonomy (NCBI): domain Eukaryota; kingdom Metazoa; phylum Mollusca; class Gastropoda; order Stylommatophora; family Helicidae; genus Cepaea; species Cepaea nemoralis. The sequence goes on from JACEFZ010001584.1 coordinate 441, forward strand.
ATATAATGTTCTAGTTTCATTAGCCTGTTTCAGGCAGTCGTTGTTAGTTACTCTGGCAGTCCAAGGAATTCGCAACATTCGTCTCAGGAACCACATCTCTGTTGTTTCTAATTTCTTCTTAATTTGTTCATTTACATTTCAAGATTCACTGCCAGACAGCAGAACTGGTTCTACATAGCATTTCAGCACTCTCTTTCTTACATTCAGTGATAGGGACTTATTGCATAACATACTCTTCATTTTCTGAAATGTGGCTTTTGCTTGCCTAGTCTGATCTTAATCTCTGTTGTACATTTTCCACCTGATGTAATTAATAAATGTACCTCCCTTTTTTCGCATATTCTATTACAGGACATCGCTGTCAACACCAGTATTTTACCGCTGTTGTTGATTTCTTGGTAAGATTACGCTCAGTAGTTTGCCATTGCGTTTTTAGCGGCCGGCTCACATATCCCGTAAGTAACGGACGCGCCGAGAACCGCTACCAGTTCTCGCACAGCTAACGTGGATAAACGGAATTACGGAGAAAGTCGCTAACGTCTAGGCCAGGGAGACCGGCATAAATACCCCCCCCCCCCCATTTTTTTCCGCATATCCTTTACAGGACATCGCTGTCAACATCAGCATCTTTCAACTGATTGTTGATGTCTTGGCAAGATTACGCTCAGTAGTTTGCATAAATATCCCTAGGTATTTAAAATTATCCGCTTAGTTAAGAATTGTTCCTTCTATTTCTATGTCACAGTTTGGTGTCACAATTTTCTTTGATATCAGAATTATTACTCCTTTCTTGATATTCAAGGAGAGTCCTTTCTTTGCACTCTCTGTTATTACAATGTCCAACAATAGTTGTAGGTCTGTTGAATTATCCGCCACCAATACTGTGTCATCTGCATAGCGTAATTTATTTATATTATAACCTCCGATTAGTATTCCTGGCGTCTCTTTGATCTCTCTCATTATTACTTCGCTATATAGAGAGAAAAGATCCGGTCGTACTCCTAGCTTTATCTGTTCGTAACTGCCCTCTGTATTTCCCATTTTAAATGCTGAAATATATATATATATATATATATATATATATATATATATATATATATATATATATATATATATATATATATATATATATATATATCTTCTTCTTCAGCGTTCCGAGCCATTGAGGTTCTTTGCTGCAGATACAATCCATCTCCATTCGTCTCTCTGGTTGACCTTCTCTTGCCAGTCGTTGATTCCAAGTGCTTGTAGGTCTGTATATATATTATCTCTCCACCGTCTTCTTGGTCTACCTCGGGGTCTACGGTCATTTATTTCCCGAGTGTAAGCGAGTTTTGTTTCCCTATTATCTTCCATTCTTTCAATATGCCCCAGCCATTGTAGTCTATTAGCCTTCATGATACCAGTGATTAGCGGGGACTTAAACAGATCATAAATGTCTTTGTTACTTCTTCTTATATATTCTTATATATATTCTTCTACTTCTTCAGCGTTCCGAGCCATTGATATATATATATATATATATATATATATATATATATATATATATATATATATATATATATATATATATATATATATATATATATATATATATATATTTCACATTAAAGCAGGTTGCTGAGTGAAAACTACTGTATTTAAATTTTAACTGAGACAACATTTCACAATACAACATTTCGGCAATACATAAGCCCATAGCAGATACGGAAAGTCGCTTAAGACAATTAATCATCCCATGGTACTTAATCAGTTAAAGCACATTAGAAAGGTGGTGCTAGATCCATTTTTAGATACCAATTAGCACTTAGAGAGTGATGTGGTCAGTATAACACCGGCCGCCTTTACTTCCCTAGATATATCTTGGTGCCTAATTTAGGATTTGGGTTGACCTGTGAGCCAAAATCAGTTTATAAATTCGGACCCTCACCGATGAGGTTAGAACCCATAACAACCGGGCTGGCAGTCGAGAGTGTAGCTTCCACGCTAACGTGACTCCGTTGGTGTATGGTGTTGGTCCCATATTTTAGACCAATCGTCACTCGATGTGGTTAAAATCACGCCGACCGCCTGCACTTTCCCTGACATTTCGTGATACCCATGTTAAGCAAGCTCTCTCAGCAGTTGTACACATAAAACAATACGAAGAGGAGACCGCTTCGAAGACATACTTTTAATTATACAAAAACCTGTCCAGAAAATGAATAGTTATAAAATTCGTGATTCTATTGTATGTCAGATGACCTACGGGGCTTGAGGCACACAATTTGATTTCTGTGGCTATGTCTTTAGGTGTCTCGATGACTTCAACTAAGTAATTTTATCGTAGTTTTCCAATGTAGTTTGCAGGCTCTGTGGTGTTACGGCCGCAATTCGCAATCCGACATCCCGCGTTCCAAACACGGCTGTGGGAAATTTGGAAGCAGACCGCCTTACGCTTATTCTCAAACAATGGTATGCGTGCCGGTCGCTCAGAAAGCAATGGAGAACTACTGAACGTAAACGTTCAAGAAATAGCAAACAGTCAAACAATGCTTCGTTGGACTGCTACGTTCTGTAAATTATATGCAACTAACTTTCTTTTCTATTTTTACAATTGTCTGTGTGATTTTGTGTGCAAACAAAGTGTTTTTTTTAATTTAAATTAAAATTTTTTTTTTAGCCACAACCTCACTGAAAATTAGCACACGCAAGACAGAGGTAATGACTATAACTAAAGAGGATAATCAACAACAATTCACCTAAACGAACATCCCTTGAAACAAGTAGAGAGTTTTAAGTACATAGGAAGTATAATATCAAATGGCAGATAAGAAGCCGAGATCGAAAATAGATGCAATAAGGTAAACCAACTCATTGGACAAATGGCACCAATACTAAAGAACAAACATGTATCAATAACTACTAAGAAAGCACTTTACAATACAATCTTCCTACCAACTCTATGCTAAAAATGCCAAACCTGGACAATGACAGAAAAAGAGAAAAGAAAAATCACAACAATAGAAATGAGATTCCTGAGGAGAATACTCAACATCAAGAAGAGATAAGATCAGAAATGAAAAAATCAGGACTAAAGTGGGGGTTATAGCAGCAATAGATTTTATTAGAAAGCAGCAAGTCAAATGGTTTGGCCATGCAAGTAGGTTACCGGTCAACAGCATACCACAACAAGCAATGATGTACAGACCAGATGGAAACAGAGGAAGAGGCCGACCACGTAAACGTTGGACGGAAGGAATAGCAGAGTCCATGGGAATATCGATACATGAAGCACATAATCGGGCACTCTCACGATGTTTATGCTTCACCTCGACACTGCAAGGTACAAGAGGAACATGATGAGATGACCACTCCATTTTTCGTTTAAAACAGATGTACTCATTACGATTCTCGTTCAGCTTGATACTGAACACATCACATCCCGTGTGCCGATTGGGTTATAACAATATAGGTATATAGCGCCATATGCCCTACGCTTTTAAAGAAATCAAATATAGTCGCTGTTTATCTTGGTTTCCATGGCAACCGTTAAGTGCAAAGTAAATTTGACAATATTTTATTGATCAGGGGCCTTCAGTATCAAACTTAATACCATTAAGAATGGAGCAATAAGGGGACAACCCGTTGCCGTGAAGTTGGAACCACGACTAACTAACTAACTAACTTAATACCATATCAGAACATAAAAATTAAATATTATAGAATGTAATGTTTTCTGCCTCACGTCGCCTTAAGCATTAATGATTAAGGGTTGTAAACGGGTCTTTTACTTACATTAAGATCCTCCTATGCTCACTCACATTTAGATCATTACCCGTGCTGCAGAGTCCTCCCTGTTTGTTTGTGTGTTTGTTTGTTTTTTGTTGTTTTTGCGTTTTCTCGCTTTGGACTCAAGCGTAGTTCATACACCTGCTGCTACCTCTAGTTCACGAGGCTGAATTTTGCGCGTGGGTTAGCTTTCCCTATTGACAGGGAACCCATTCCGACTTCAGAGGTACTCGTAATTTACGTCCTCAAGTCAAGGACGAGAAGTCAATCAACATTTTAGTCCAAATGACCCGTGTAAGGTCCTCCCCTGTGATGAGATGCGGGGTGTGCGGGTATCAGGCTGGAGCATTTGTGGCGGCATTCCTTGTGCAATGTAGGTGATCTTTTCACAAAACCAGCCAAACATAAATTTAGACAATTTAACTCACTCTATTTCAGTAAACAGATAGTTTCACTCAAGTTGTTTAAGAACACAGATAATTTCACACAAATTGTTTAAGAGAACTTCACACAAATTGTTTAAGAAAACATAAATAATTACACACCAATTATTTAAGAAAATAAAGATAATTACACACAAGTTGCCAAATATAACATAGAAAGTTGCTCACGGGTTGTTAAGAAAGCCTACATAATTATCTACAAGTTATGTAAGAAAGCTTGAGGATAATCACATATAAGCTGTGTTAGAAAACACAGGAATATACGCAAGTCGTTTCGGAAAATATAGATAATTACACACGATTTGTTAAGATAATAAGGATAATTTCATAACGGTATTTAAGAACACATAGATAATTACACAGACGTTGTTTAATATAGCACAGATGATTACACACAAGTTGATTCATAAAATAGATATTTACACACAAGTTGTTTCAGACAACAGATAATTATGCTCAAATACTGGTTTCTCATGAAAACCATAGTTATTTCCAATGATGATTATTTTAACTCCAAATATGTCTTATAAAATTGGAGAGATTGTCGATAATCATTGCTGCATCTGCCATGCTCTCAAGTCACTCCGGCGAACAAATGACCCCCAGAAGACAATAAAGCACACAATCGGGCTAACCTTATGACCTTTCTTCAATTTCACCAATAAAATAGTGCACGTGCGTTACTCAACTGACCACCTGCAATGGAGGACAATGGCAGGTTCTGAGCAAACTAATCACAAACTCCGTGACACAATAGCGTCTGGCACGGGTAACAATTTTATCCAATCCAACGTTTCGACGCATTTCCGCGATGACTGCTCTTGCCCTTGCTGTAATAAAGATGGCGGTGTTATCATTCTTAGTGCGCTATCTGTTCTTGTGGTCTTGCGATAATTGATCATTTTTAGACTAATTGAAAATTAAAGCGGCCAGCAACCACGGTTAGATAGAAGACGATCGGGTCAAAGCCCGGAAGAGATCGTCCCTAGAGATTTAGGCGCTTCAATATTTTGACACTTTTTGTGAAGGAGACACAGAAATATGGTCGTCTCAGAAACTGAAACAATAGTGAGACCCATGCGAGTATTTCTGAGATAATTAACATGGCACCACGGGCAGCTGTTTCACGAAGTCCGATGGATTTCAGGGCAGGAAGACTGCTCCAAGCGACGTTTATGTTGTTGTGTCATGGTGCAGAGGGGGTGGTCATTGAGGCTTTGTTGAAGCTAGTTTACAGCGCATTGGGTTTCCCGCCTCACGTAGAATATTTGAAATTAATGATGCAGCCAGATTCATGGTCATAGGGCATAGTGGTTCAAACGCATTATCATAAATATTTTTCACACGTATTGTTGTCTCTCATAGAAGTGGAAGAAAGAAGGAGAAACTATAAAACACATTAGAAAACATAACAACTGCGAGCTATAGTTACCCCACCAGGATTCGAACCTGTCACCTTCAAATGACGACAGAGCCTCATTGCAGGAATAAATGTCTAAGATCAACTTGACATCATTTGAAACTCATTTAACCCATCACTTTCATAATTATATTATGTTTTAGTTTTAACTCTTACATCTTTGGATTAGGAGCAATGAATGCAGTTTCATAATTCCGCTTACAGGGTTCGAAATCAACTGCAAGCGATTTAGAAGCAGACTACCGTGCGTTGATTTTCAGCACGGTATGTGCGTCAGTCGTTTAGAAAACTGGGCTTTGTGTGTAGATATTACTTAAAAATGAACGAGAATAATAACCCTCTGTAAAGTTCATGCAACATGAAATACAAAACTTGGACTGGCAATATTTTCAAACACTGCACAGTCATTAAAAATACTCCCTGTATTGCACGTCCTTTGCAGGACGTTGCAATCAACAACAGGTTGAATTTCTAGGCACTTTAATGTTCAGTAGTTTGCTTTCTGAGCGGGAGTCAACGTTTAAGTCTAACTTAATGCCCTTGTATGGATTGAATCCCCTACCCAGATATCAGCGCGCCGAAAGTTCAAGAGCAAGCTCTCTTATCCCTTCGGACACGTCGCTGGGGGTAACATGGAGAAATAATATTAAGTCTTAGCAGTGCGTGGCGACTGCTCGGACAAGCGGCCTGTGTACACTCAGCACTTACAAATGCTGCAGTGGTACTAAATGCTGCCACGACTTGTTTTTCTGTCGTGTCTTCACTAATTCCCGATCAGCTTTACGTGAAGCCATGGAAGCAGGTGGTGGATGAAGTTGAAGAGCAGTCAACAGATAGTTGTTGGTTATGGCCTCCAACTTCACGACGGTAGGCAGAGGATCTCTTTATATTTTTTTTGGAGACAATGAGTTCGGTCATTGACCAGTATGGTCACTGCAAAGAAGGAAAGTAATGGCAAGCTATCTTTACAGATGCTAAGAATATTATGTAATCTCATAGAAAATCAGAGAAACGGCGTAAATAGGTGCTCCATATGAGCAGTCTTACCATGTAGAGGTAGTCATGTGCACCAGGTGACTCCAGACCTTCAGCAGGCGACTGAGTGCAAGAGTGAAAGTGGGAACTTGGAATGTAAGAACTATGAGTGGGGCTGGAAAATTTGATAACATTAAGAATTAAGTGAGAAGACTAAGTATTAACATGTTAGGTATAAGTGAAACCAGATGGCTAGGAGTAGGCATTATGACATCTGAGGAATATAGCATAATCTATTCTGGTGGAGAGACAAAACAGCGAGGTGTAGCTATTATAATGGATACAGAGAGATCAAAATCGATCAAAGGATATTAGGCTGTATCAGACATAGAGTTACTGGTGAAGTGGAGTGGAAGACCTTTTGATGTCAACGTCATCCAAGTGTATGCACCAACAACAGACAGTAGTAATGACAGCATCGGTGGATTTTATAATGAATTAGAGAATGCCTTCAAGAAATACAAGAATTCTGAAGTAAATGTCATAATGGGTGACTTTAATGCCAATGTTGGAAATTAACAGGACGGATGCATAGAAGGCAAGTATGGACTAGGGGTGCAGAATGAAAGAGGTTGCAGACTTGTACAGTGGGCAAAAAAGCATGGCATCATTATTGGAGATACCTGGAAGCGACGTCACACAAAGAAATTATGGAAATGGAGGATCATAAGATCAGAAATCAGACTGATTAAATTCTCGTCAATAGAAGATTTCGAAATGCCTTAAAAGTCGCAAAAACTATACCAAGCGCAGACTACTACAGCGACCATAGATTAATCATAAGCAATATACGTATCAGATTAAAGAAAGTCAAATATCCACCAAGAAACACAAAATAGGGTCTACTGGCACTGAAGAGTAAGGCAATAATACAGAACAGATTTAATCCATTGTCCCATATGGAAATAATATTTCAAGATGTCAACCATCCCAAAAATGAAGATAATGGGAAACAAGAAATGGATGACGGAAGACATCTTAAACCTCATGGAAATAAGAAAAAATAACAAAAATAACCATGAACAATATGAAGAGATTCATAGGAAAATGTAGAAACCATGCAGAGAGGCAATAGAAACATGGCTTGAGGAAACATGCAGAGAAAGTGAAAACCAACACAACACCCAGAATACCAAATTAATGCACATAAGTATTAATGACATAACTAAGAAAAGAACACACACATCAACGGGTTGCCTAAAAACCAAAGATGGCAAAATATTAATAGAAAAAAAATCAGATTTTACATAGGTGGTCAGATTATGTGAAGGACCTTTATGATGATACAAGAGAAGAACAGTATGATCTTCTGAATAATAATGAATGACCGTCAACTTTGAAGATGGAAGTTCAGAATGCTCTTAACCATATGAAAACTGGCAAGACCCCGGGTCCAGATAACCATCAATCAATCAATCATGTGCCTTGCTGGAAAGCGTGGGCTGTCATGACTCGCCATTTCACTCGATCACCAGTGTCGTGGATCAGCTCAGTGTTCCTGTCTCGTCCATGCCATGTGGCCAAGCCATCCAGGTATTTTCCTCTCGGTCTTCCTCTTGGTCTGTTCCCTTCGATCTTGCCAGTTGTCACTAAGTTCTCCAATCCATTTCTTCTCATAACATGTCCAAAAAATTTTGACTGTCTACGTCTAATTTCTCTAATCAGTTTACGATGTTCATTTGTCTCCTGTATTACTTGGTCATTGGTTTTTGTCTGTCTGTCCATGGTATTCTTTGTATTTTCCTCAGAAACCACATTTCTGCAGCCATCAGATGCTTTTCAGCTTGACTGCTCATTGTCCAAGTTTCACATCCATACAAAAGAACAGGCTCTATGTATCCCCTCAACACTCTTTTTCTCGTTTCAATTGACATCTTTTTATTGGTCAGAATGTTTTTCATCTTGCTAAAGGCTACTTTCGCCATGGCGATTCTTGTTCTAATCTCTTCAAGGCATCTCCCATCAGATGTTATGACTGTTCCAAGATAATTGTACCGATTCACTTGTTGAAGAATATTTCCATTTACTTGTATATTACATTGTGGCACTTCTTCCTTCCTAGTGACGACCATAACCTGATGTCTTTTTACAATTTAATTCTAACCCAGTTGCTCACTATGTACAACAACCGCATCTACTAATTGTTGCAGGTCCTGCGCATTGTCTGCAATTAATACTGTATCATCTGCATATCTAATGTTATTGATGTTTCGTCCTCCAATGCTGATTCCATTTATATCCTCTACATTTCTGAAAATATTTTCACTGTATAGGGAAAAAAGATCTGGAGACATCACACATCCCTGCCTAACACCTCTCTTAATTGGCTGATACTGTCCCACTTCATTATCAATCCTTATTGCAGCTTGTTGTTTCCAATATATGTTTTTTATAAGTCTAATGTCTTTCCCATCAATTTGTAGATCTGCAAGCATATCCACCATGTTGACATGTCTAACTCTATCAAAAGCCTTTGTATAGTCAATAAAGCAAAGATGTATATCCTTGTTTACTTCTATAGCACGTTCAATAACTGTTCGCAGCATATACACAGCATTTACTGTACCCTTTCCTTCTATCAAACCCACATTGTTCTTCCCCTATTTCAGGTTGTATCTTCTTCCTCACTTCTTTGCATGATAATTCTTAGCAAAATCTTTGTGATGTGACTCATTATACTAATTGTTCTATGTTGATCACATTCCAAGGTTCCTGATTTCTTTGGGATTGCAATAAATACAGAGTTACATAATTCAGGAGGTATATCTCCAGTATCATATAATGTGTTCATCAGTCTGGTGACTTGCTCTAGTCCAAATTCTTCTAAAGCTTTAATCATTTCTGTTGTGATGTTATCTGCACCGGGGGCCTTGCCAGCTTTCATATGCTTAAGAACATTTCGAACCTCCATCTCCAAAATTGGCGGTCCTTCATTATTAAATCTAATATCATACTGTTCGTCTCTGTTATCATCATAAAGGTGTTTCACATAATCTGTCCATACATGTAGAATCTGGTCTTTTTCTTATATGATTTTGCTATCTTCAGTTTTTAGACACCCTGTTGATGTACTTGTTCTTTTATTAGTAAGTTCCTGAATTCTTTTGTGCACTAATTTGGTATTTTGACTGTTGTGTTGGTTTTCAATTTCTAAGCACTTTTCCTCAAGCCATGCTTTTTTTGCCTCCTTACATAATATTCTGACTTGTCTGTGAATTTCTTCATATTTGACAGAATTATTTTTGTTGAGTCTTCTTGTTTCCATGAGGTGTAAAATTTCTTAAGTCATCCATTTCTTACGACCCACCTTCTTTAATTTTGGAATAGTTGTTTCTGCAGCCACATTGATTGAATTCTTCAACGTTTCCCATTGATCATCCACATCCTGGAATAGGATCTCTAGATCAGACAAAATTTCAAATCTGTTCTGTACTTCTATGTTGAATTTGTTTTGTATTTCCTTGTCATTACTCAATGTACACAAATCATATTTAGTGTTTCCTGTTATATACTTGACTTTCTTCAACTTTATCCTCAATGTTCCTGTGAGTAATCTGTGGTCACTATAACAATCAGCACTGGGAACTGTTTTTGCTAGTGTTAATGCCTTTCTAAATCTTCTGCTAATCAGAATGTAGTCAATCTGGTTTCTAATCCTGCTATCAGGACTCTTCCATGTCCATAATCTTCTAGGGTGTTGTTTGAACCAGGTGTTTCCTACAATCATTCCCTGTTCTTTTGCCCACTCTACGAGTCTGTATCCTCTTTCATTTTTCTCTCCTAAACCATAGTTTCCTACTGTGTATCTATCCCCTTGATTTCCTACTTTTGCATTGAAGTCCCCTATTATGATGTTTATTTCTGAATTTTTACATTTCTTTAAGGCAGACTCTATGTCATTATAAAATTCTTCTACACTATCTTCACTGGATTCTCCTGTTGGGGCATATACTTGAATAATATTTATGCTAAAAGGTCTGCCACTTAATTTAACTAGTAGAAATCTGTCCGACACGGCCCAATATCCTTGAATAGATTTTGATGTTTTCCGGTCCAGAATAATTGCCACTCCCCTACGATGATCTTCGCCTCCAGAATAAATAATCTTGAAATCTTCTCCTATCTTGATGCCTGCTCCTGTCCATCTCGTTTCGCACATACCTAAAATATTATTTTTTTCCCTTTCAATTTCTTGTTTTATGTTCTCTAATTTTTCGTCGTCGTTTAACGTCCTAACGTACCAAGTTGCTAATTTTAACGTCTCTGTCCTTGTCTTGCGATGATCAGTCTTTAAGCGAATCATGATATACTAGGCACTTTTAAAGAGGTAGTTTGCCGTTGCTTTCCTCTATGCCAGTGACCTTCCTGGTCGGAGACCGCAGCCATTGACTCAAGAAGAGTTCATCTGCCTGCCGTCGTGAAGCTCGAGGCCATGACCCACAATATCTGTCGGCTGCCCTCAAAATTTCATCCACCACCTGCCTTCCGTGGCTTCTTTTGAAAACTTCCAATAAAAGGAACACAAAATAACATCACATAATCCACAGGAAGACACTATTCACAGGAAATCCATAGGAAATCACACGAAATCCAAAGGATAACACTAAATACCGTCCCTCCGAAAAGTAACGCTTCATTTTGTCGCCATTGTACCAGATAACATCACAGTAGAAATGATCAATGCCTTAGAATAATATGGAATAGACCAGGCCACCAGGCTGCTGAACGCAATATATGATACTGGCTATATGCCTCCTGAATTATGTAAATATACGGTGGCATAGAGGAATATCAACGGCAGAGTTGATCCAGAAAACCAAAGACCGAGATCTGTGGAGAGCCATGAACGCCTACGCCAGTCGACACGGCACTTGATGATGATGATATTTATTGCAATCCCGAAGAAATCAAGAGCCTTGGAATGTGATCAATATAGAACAATTAGTATAATTAGCCACATCATGAAGATTTTGCTGAGAATTACCATGCAAAGAGTTGGGGAGAAAATACAACCCAAAATAGGAGAACAATGTGGGTTTGTAGAAGGCAAGGGTACAGTAAATGCTGCATACATATGCCGAGAACATTAATTGAACGTTCTGTAGAAGTAAATAAAGACCTACGCCTTTGCTTTATTGACTACACAAAGGCTTTCGATATAGTAAGACATGTCAACATGATGGAGATGCTTGCAGATCTGCAAATTAGTGGAAAAGACCTTTGACTTGTAAAAAAACATACATTGGAAACAACAAGCTGCCATAAGGACTGATAATGAAGTAGGTCAATATCAGCCTATTAAGAGAAGTGTGAGACAGGGATGTGTAATATCTCCAGATCTTTTTTCCCTGTCCATCCATCCATCATGTGCCATGCCGGTAAGCGTGGGCGGTCATGTTCTGCCATCTCACTCGATCAACAGAGTCGTGGATCAGATCCGTGTTTCTGTCTCGACCATGCCACAAGGCCAAGCCATCCAGATACTTGTTTCTAGGTCTTCCCCTTGGTCTGTTCCCCTCAATCTTACCAGTTGTCACCAAGTTCTCCAAATCATTTCTTCTCATAACATGCCCAAAAAATTGTGACTGTCTACGTCTAATGTCTCTGATCAGTTTACGATCTTCATTTGTTTCTTGAAGGACTTGTTCATTGGTCTTTCTGGCTGTTTCCCTGTACAGTGAAAATATTTTCTGAAATGTAGAAGATATGAAAGGAATCATCATTGTAGGAAGAAACATCAATAACATTAAATATTAAGATGGTTTTATTGTTTGCAGACAATGAGCAGGATCTGCAACATTTTTTTTTAGATGCGATTGCACATTAACTAGGGTTAGAATTAAATTGTAAGAAGACACAGATTTTGGTCGTCACTAGGAAAAACGAAATAACACATGTAAATATTACTTATACAAGTAAATGGGGATATTCTTAAGCAGGTAAATCTTTACAATTATCTCGGAACAGTCATAACATCTGATTAGAAATGTTTTGAAGAGATTAGAACAAGAATCGCCATGGCAAGGGTAGCCTTTTGCAAGATGGAAAACATCCTCACCAATAAAAAGATGTCATTTGCACCGTAAAATAGAGTGTTGAGGTGGTACATAGAACCTGTGCTTCTGTGTTGATGTGAAACGTGGACAATGAGCAAACAGGCTGAAGAACATCTGATGGCTGCAGAAATGTGGTTTCTGAAGAAAATGTAAATAATACCATGGACAGACCGAAAAAAACAATGACCAAGTCCTAAAAGAAACAAATGAACACCGTAAACTGATTAGAGAAATTAGACGTAGACAGTCAACATTTATAGTCACGTTATGAGAGGAAATAAATTGGAGAACTTGGTGACAACTGGCAAGATTGAGGAGGAAAAGAACAAGAGGAAGGCAGAGAAGTAAATATCTTGAATGTTTGACCATGTGGCATGGTCGAGACAAGACCACTGAGCTGATCCACTTCTCCGATGATTGAATGAGATGGAGAGACATGACCGCACACGCTTACCGGCAAAGCACATGATGATGATGATTCACTAATTGCTCTATTACTGATTATTGTCTAAATACTACTAGCGAAAAGCGTTTGGTTATTTAGTGAGCAACTGATCGATGTAAGGCAACTATCGAGCAAAACATATAATGATGATTATGATGGTGTGGTTCAGTCGCCCTGCTACTGAGTTGAGTGCCTTGGAGCGACACTGTGAGCTGTAAATTTCATGTTGAGTGCTGTTACATCTGTCCACGGTTTTTTTTTTTTTTTTGTAACGGGAACTGCATGATCAGAAAAATGGCGGTCCCCCGGTCACTGAACTAACTGGGGTGCCTTATGCAGTAATATGTGGCTGCTATTTTTCTAGTGACTGTCGCTTCCATTGACGATGAACTGTATTTTCGTGGCGGACTTTTGTGTTGGCATTCTGATAGCGGCATTATGCATAGTGTACCTGTTCTGGTTGTTGGTTTGTCGAGACTCCTGTCTGTTCCACTTGTCACCTGGGGCAGTGAGGAGCATTTCGTGTGATATTTAATGGCACCGGAATGGAGTATAATGGGGTGACCTTGCCGTGAAGTTGGAACTGCGACCTAGCAAGAAAAATCAACCAAGCAACTAACCAATTATCCAGTCACCCTACCAAACCAACCAGTCAACGCACCAGATAGCCAACCAATCAACCAGTCAACGCACCAGTCTAGCCATCCAGCCAAGAGCCAAGAAACCAATCAACCAGCCAAGTAGCCAGCCAACCAGCCAGTTAATCAACCAACCAACATAGCAAGAAAAATCAACCAAGCAACTAACCTATTATCCAGTCAACCCCCAACCAACCACCTCACCACCCCACCAGATAGATAGTTTCAATGGTCTATGTGCTTTGAGAATGAGAAAATAAAGTAGGTAATAAGCTGCTCAATAATGATATATTTGTTGTCTGTTATTTTGTTTCAGATAAGGGAAATTTTTGTTTGTTTCCTTCAAACAATTGGCCCACTAGGAAAGATCCTGTTACCCGCTCGTTCGTGTAGTATAGCCTACAGCTGTATCGCAATGTTATGAGAGCGGTCGGTCGAGGGTTTGACGCTTGCGTTCGTCGTCTCGCTAAGTGGGGGAATAAATGACCAACTATTCCTCCGTGCATTCAGAACTACAAAATGGGTTAGTCTTATTACATCACAGACCCAACAGAAAACTGCTTCTGGAAAAATTAAAACTGTGTTAGATATTCCTTATACATTAGCTTTTGTATTTACAACCTCGCACCAAAACATTGAAATTATTAATGTGCCTTATGTAAGATTCCCTATATATGAACTCATATTCTATTGCATATTCTTGCTCTGTACACCTCAAACACGTTGTGTATAACATTTCCCGCTGTTTTATGTTCATTGCATTATTAATGTTAAAAATAATTGTGGCTTAGAAAGTTGGTGACCTGTACCCAATATCTCTAACATAAAACAGAAATTGCTCGCGGGGTGGTACGAAATTTAACCTGCCAATTACCTATTTTTGCTCGCCAGACTTCAACCATTTTAAGAGCAGATTTGACCCCGGGGTTATCTTTACCACCCACCAATAACCGCCGGCGCCGTGCAGGAATTAAACTACTTTTCATCATCAGTGGTCATAATTTCTGTCCGTAGCTTGACCGCTTGACCACTGAGCAATAACCCTTGAATAACAAGAGCGACATCTGTGAAGGCACTTCTTCCTGCAGTATCTCACTGCATTTCTGTTCAACACCCCCTACTCTGCTGTCTTTGCCCGTACTGTTCCCTTGTCTTCAAGTCGCGGAAGATAATAAAGGAGGCAGATCGGCGGTCTTTGGCAAGAAGAAAACAAAATTGGTACTGCTCCGGTATCTCACACTGGGGGAGTCTCGTTTTATCACTGTCTTCCCCCAGCTCGAGTCCATCAGTAAGGTTTTGAGTGCACTAGAGAAGACCACGAAAGCGGAGACAGCTGTGGCGTTACTGACAGATTTAGAAAAAGAGACTACGTCGTTGTGAAATCTAGTCAGTTAATTACAGCTGTTGGCAGGGTGGAAGCAATGGCAGCTTCCATAAGAAATAATGGCAGACAGCAGCTCAGGGAATATGTCTAATATGAATGTAGTCTCCGTGCAAATAGACATGATAAAATGTGATTGCTTCTTGAAATAATGCATATATTCAGTCATCTCGCATGTTGAAACATTAAAGACGGTAGACTAGTTTCGAATTCAGCTGTCCAGTTGAGTATGCCCGTCTGTATAGAGTTAATATTCAGCAGTTGTTTTTCCGCTTTTCCATCCTGTTTCAGGATATTGCGCTCAACATCAGTATCTTTCAGCTGTATGTTGATTCCTAGGCTAGATTACGCTCATCAGCACGCCACGTGTATCCGACTGAAAAGCTTCAATGTTGGCCGACTACTGATTGCATTTGGATATTAACGAATATTTAAGAATCTCTCTCTCTCTCTCTCCTCTCTCTCTCTCTCTCTCTCTCTCTCTCTCTCTCTCTCTCTCTCTCTCTCTCTGTCTTCTCTATCGCACACACACACGCACACACAAACACACACACACACACACACACACATATATATATATATATATATATATATATATATATATATATATATATATATATATATATATATATATATATATATATATAAACAATAAGAATGAGACAAACAGCTTTCTTTGGTCATGTGAATAGAAGAGAGGCATTGGAGAACATTGTGACAACTGGAAAGAAATAAGGGCAGAGAGGCAGAGGCAGACCGAGAGAAATGATGCTGGATGGATTGAGACGGTGGCATGGAGGAATATCATCAGCAGAGTTGATCCAGAACACCAAAGACTGAGATCTGTGGAGAGCCATGAACGCCTACGCCAGCTGGCAGGGCACTTGATGATGATGATGATGATGATGATGACATATGTATGTATATTTGTATGTGTGTGTGTGCATTGTGTGTGCGTGTGTGTGTGTGTGTGTGTGTGTGTGTGTGTGTGTGTGTGTGTGTCTTGTGGCCAAACCATCCGGGTATTTATCTCTCTTTTTTTTCCCTCTTGCTCTTTCCCCAAAATTTTGCCAATTGTCACTTTTATAAAAAAAATGTTATATCGCAGATAAACTGAGGCGCTTAAATTCCATATTTAAAGTGACAGCAGTTTGATGGGCAACGGATCTGTCGCAGTTAGTTCAACTGATGTCATCACTGGCATACCGTTGTGCGTGTACAAATGTTGAAGTCACAATTCACACATAACGCAAGGCACCAAAGGTTCTTTTCTCTACCTGACCTATTCATTGTTAACGCGGATTATTCATTTTCGGAGATGTCTACAGCTGCTCCGATTTCCTCTGCAAAAATCCACCAGAAGGTGGGTGATTGATCCCGTCAGCTCAGTGCCGAAGTTGTGAAGGGAAATACACCTTGGAAACTAGCACGCTTGGTGGGAAAACCGGGGTGGTGGTAATAAAGAAGTAAAAAAAAACATATGCCCGGACGGCTTGACTACATGGCATAATCCAGTCAAGACCCGATTCTTCTTCTTTTTCTGCTCTTCTTCTGCGTTCAACCGGAGTTTTTTTCTTTTTCTTTTCCGGATGTGATTGCGTTGTGCCTGTTTACAGCAGAGCTGCGGTTCTTGCGCCGTTAGGCCGACACATCCGACTTGTGCAGGCATTTGTTGACTGGGTTAACCTTCCCGGGGGGGGGGGGGGGGGTGGGGGGGGGACCTGATTCAAGTCTAGGGTGATTGTGTGAGATGACGAGCCATGGCCACTCACGTCAGTCGGCACGGCACATGATGATGACGAGTTTAATATTTATTGATGTATTTCTTCGTGTATGTTGTGGGTTACTCTTCTCTAGCCATTCCCATCTTCGATTCGAATGGTTGCATTCGAACTTTCGGGTCTTGTTTACTTCTTATGAAAGTCCTAATTTTAGCCTAACTCTCTAAGTGTTATAGTAACAGAATGTCAACAACAACAACAACAACAACAACAACAACAACAACAACAACAACAACAACAGTATCAATAACAAAATGGCCAGAAAAACAGCGCGACAGCAACAACAGCACTGTGATTAACTGATTAAGTGCCATGAGATGATTAATCGTCTTAAGCAACTTCCCGTATCTGCCATAGGCTTATATACAGTAGTTTTCCCTATGCAACCCCCTTTAATTTGATATATAATACAACATGTCTGCTACCATATTAACAACTTTGAAGTCATAACTGACACACTTCTCATTTTCCTCCATACAGTTTTGTTTGGTCCAAACCTATTTTTGTTTAGCACTGAATCTGTTAAGAATAATCCCCTGCGGACATTTGGAATGCAGTCTGTAGACAGTGTAATTCTCGAACCTGTGGAGAAAGCACTACAAACCTAGATCTAATCCAAACCAGTCCTATATGTGATGTCCCGAATCATTATATTGTTTCATGTTAACATGGCCCCCTTCAGATGTGATGTTTCAGTACAAGTCTTGCACACCCCTCTGGTATATGAGCCTACATAGAGGAAGGATTAGCCTTGCAGACACAGTTCCCGCGGAGAAGGTACGTTTGTACCGGGTCGGGAGAATTATCTTCACACCAGTCTCGCCCCGATAGATGCGAGGCTTGTTCATGTTTCAGACGACATGAATGGCTAATGCATCGGACTTAAAAGTTAGACCTCAGTCTTCCAGAAGATTTACAAATAACCAGTCACCTTCCGGGAACCGTGGTAGTGGATTGGCTGGCACTCCTGTCTGAGGACCCTGTGGTCATACGTTCAATTCCCCAATGAGGCGCAATTGCTAAAATTTATCTGGGTTAACAGGTCTACGTAGCCTAAACTTGGTACCTGGAAATTACTTGGATAATAAATGTGGTCAGTGTGACATAGACCATATAACCCATCTACCGTGAATTGGTATATACAATATAGAGCCAGCACCATATACCCAATGCATCTGAAGGCGTAAAAAGGATCCTTTGTTTCTTTCTTTTACTAACCAACTTGTTGGAATAGCAAGCGACAGATTGTACCAAATATAAATATAATATTTAAAGTCAACTTTAGGTAGCATATGTGTATTTGTTTGTGTGAGTGGTGTGTGTGTGTGTGTGTGTGTGTGTGTGTGGGTGTGTGGTGGGGGGGGGGGGGGGTGGAGGGCTTTCAATGTGTGTATGAGTGTGTGATTGTTCACAGTCTGCATTTTCGTTAACTAGCTACACTCAGTTGACGAACCTTCGTCTTGTTCCCACAGACTTGACACAATGCCATTGTTAGTTGAACCCCTCCTTACAAGTTCATCATTTCCTGTTTTACATCTCCACCTTTAAGATGCCTGAAATCTGAAACAAGAAAACCCAATATGCACCCGAAACCCTGCCTCCGCATTTGAGCATACAAGTGACGAATTTACGAAACTGTCGTTTGGAGAGACTCGGCTACAAATCGTCATCTGACACTATTGTTACTGGCTGCCTTACACAGAGTTCATCATTTCCGGGAAAGAAGCGGGCTGTATGAAAGGAAGTCGGTGCAAAATGTTGCCCATATGGTGAACTGTAGTTTAAAAATAAAATGGCGAATGTTCAAAATAGCGCCTTATTAATTGCTTACTGTTTTCTGGAACAATTAAATTGGTTGTTTTGTGCTCGTTCACTTTAAACTAAAGCGTAGTCCATAGACACTACTTCTAGTATCACTAGACTGAATTTTGCGTGTGAATGAACTGTTCCAATAATCAGTGTCCCTCGCAATCAGGCGAACCCACTCCGACTTCAGGGGTAAACAATTAAACGACATGGTTCTAGTTCATTCTTGTCAAGGATTATACTATTTTATCATTTTATTTTAGTAGTATTCAAACATTGTTTTCATCTGACTGTTCTTGTCAAAGAATATACAATTTAGTCACTTTATTTTAGTAGCATTCAAACATTGTTTTCATCTTATTGTTTTTGTTTCACGTTATCGAAAAAGTGAGTTGACTACAGCTGAACTGATACTGGAAACAAAACACAACAAATGATTAGGAAGCTTGATGATAGAAGAAAACACGTACATATATTGCGAACGTTTCGACCAAAGTGTCTTTATTCCCCCCCCCCCCCCTTCTTTTCACCCCCCCCCCCCTCTTCCAAAAAAATAAAAATAAAATAATAATAATACAAAAGAAAATCAAGAATACTTAACTCGGGTCTGATAAGAAGATCGGGTAACTTTCATATTCTGAATGAAGTATTTCTTTTTTAAATTTTGGGTTAGTTTCTTTATTGTTTTGTTTTCGTGAATGAAAACTGCTGGAAACGTTCGCCTGTATCGGTATTTGTCTACGCTTTGGCGAACTCCCCAGTCATATTTTGCGATGCTTGGACATTTCTCTCCATGTCTTTCATTCTTTATAGAAGGGGGAATTTGTCTCCTGAACTTCACATGCCTCAAATTGGCTACAACTATCGCTTAGTGGCCGTGCAAATCCGTGTTGCTGACAGAGATGTAATACATTTTTAATGTAATATTTTGTGGCTGCTACATAAGTGGGTAGTGCTAGTATTGTTTTATATGGTGCTACAACATGACCTGGGAGCTGTAGTGGCGTAGTGGCTGTGTATTTTCCTGCTGGCTCGGCGGTCATGGGTTCGAATTCGCACTGACGTGAATGTTTTACATAGACCTGGGCTTACAGGTCGACGCCGCCCAAACTGATTCCAGGAAATGACTTAGGGCGTGAAGGGGCCTGTGTGCTGTTGAACACATCACTCTTCTAGTACAGAGAATAATATGGGTCAAGCACCATATGACCAGTACACATTCGGGTGTGTAAAAGGGTCATTAATTCATTCAATAGCATGTCCTTTGCAGAACCTCGTTCTCATAACAACCTTCCGGAAAACCTCTCGATCATAAGGAAGATGTCCCGCGTTCGATACACCCATCTAAAAGGGTCGCGGACTTTAAATAAAACACACACAAAAATTACAGCATTCTCTCGTCAGTTCTGAAAGTATTATCATCATTGATTGTTATAATAGCTATTTGTATAATCTATTATGTTTACTATTCTACTGCCATGTCATTGATATGTTGTACATACAGATGTATTGAAATATATTGTTAAGTAATGTGTAAGTATCGCTGTAGTTTTACTATAGAATGTAAGCTATGGATAAATACTATTGCTACATTAAACACACAGCTAACGTGTTAATTCTTAAGAACTACCATGCCACACACACACGCGCGCGCACGTACGCACACGCACACACAATGTTGCACGTGCTTTGTCTTTGCAGTCAATCGTAAGTTGTGTGTGTGTGTGTGTGTGTGTGTGTGTGTGTGTGTGTGTGCGTGTGCGTGTGCGCGCGTGTATAAATATAACCTCGGTATGTACAGTCCCAATATATTTGATCCCTGCAATCTTAATATTATTGATCAAGCACACACACACACACACACACACACACACACACACACACACACACACACACACACATGCACACTAAGATGAGCTTTAGGCACAGAGCTAGAAAGAAAGAGGAACCGAGAAATCAATCAATCAATCAATCATGCGCCATGCCGGAAAGCGTGGGCGGTCATGACTCACCATTTCACTCGATCACCAGAGTCGTGGATCAGCTCAGTCTTCCTTCTCATCCATGCCATGTGTCCAAGCCATTCAGGTATTTTTCCTCTCGGTCTTCCTCTTGGTCTGTTCCCCTCGATCTTGCCAGTTGTCACTAATTTCTCCAATCCATTTCTTCTCATAACATGTCCAAAAATTTTGACTGTCTACGTCTAATTTCTCTAATCAATTTACGATTTTCATTTGTCTTTTGCAGTACTTGGTCATTAAGAAATCACAGGCAAAGAATTAGAAGGAAAGATAAACAGACAATGAGAGACAAAGACAGTAAGTGAGTGAGAGAGACAGTGAGAGAGAAAAAGTGAGAGAGAGATAGAGAGTGAGAGAAAGTGTAAGTGAGAGAGATAGAAAGTGAGAGAGAGACAGAGGCATAGGAAGTGAGAGAGAGAGGCAGAGAGAGAAAAAGAGAGAGAGAGAAAGTGAGAGAGGGCAAGTGAGAGAGAGAGAAAGTGAGAGAGAAAGTAAGAGAGAGAAAGTGAGAGAGAGACAGAGAGTGAGACAAAGAGAGACAGAGAGTAAGAGAGAGAGAAAGTGTGAGAGAGAGAGAGAGAAAGTGAGAGAGATAGAGAGAAAGTGAGAGAGGGCAAGTGAGAGAGAGAGAAAGTGAGAGAGAAAGAGAGAGAAAGTAAGAGAGAGAAAGTGAGAGAGAGACAGAGAGTGAGACAAAGAGAGACAGAGAGTAAGAGAGAGAGAGAGAGAGAAAGTGTGAGAGAGAGAGAGAAAGTGAGAGAGATAGAGCAAGAGAGAGACAATGAGAGATTTGAGGATTTCGCGATCGTGTATGCAGTGCAAGTTGCTATTTCCGCTCCCTTTTCAACCTCGCGAATAAAGATCATCCCCAATCTGAGAATTGCACAGTCGTGGGAGAAATTGTCACGTGTATTACCCCTGCAGTCCAAAGAAAACCGTGAGAACATGTCACCTTAACTTTGTCGCGCAGATGGTCTGCAATCGAAGGCCTGCCCTTGCATAATGGACGACCAGTGAGAGACCGGAAACGGAACTGGTGGTTCAGAATGGGTTATCCTTTCCTGGGTTCTGACTACGTCGGTTGTTGGTCATCTTGAGTTGCCGCTGTGGTTGCAGATTCTCGTGCACTGATCGTGCAATAGTTAGTGTATCGTTTACATTAACTATAATGGCCATAGAACTACCTTCCTACCTACCTACTAGTAGATATGTACCCACCCATCTAACTATCTAACTACCTGACAAGTTAGATTTGTACCCACGCTTCTAACACTCTACCTATCTAACTGTAGGGTTGATTTTTAATTACTTTGGGAGTTTTGAAAATATTTGCCGTCCCAAGTTTTGTATTCACCCTATGTGGAGTTCATGCAACATAAAATGTAAATACATAATTTGGAACGACAATATTTTCAAACATCCCACCGTCATTAAAAATACACCCTGGGGTTACGAACGTAAATCGTAATCCCGCACACCGAAGCACAGCTATGGGAGATCTGGCAGCAGACCGCCTTGCGTTGATTTTCAAACAATGGCATGGGTGCGAGAGGTTCAGAAATCAATGGTAAACTTCTGAACGCAAACTTGCCAAAGAATCACAAACAAGCAATAAAACTGCTAGAGCTGATTGCGACGTCCTGTAAAGGATATGCAAGTAACTTGTAACCTTAACTGCTCGATCTGTACCCACCCATCTAACTATCTACCTACATACTACTTCCCACCTGTCTGTCTGTCTGTCTGTCTGTCTGTCTGTCTGTCTGTCTGTCTGTCTGTCTGTCTGTCTGTCTGTCTGTCTGTCTGTCTGTCTGTCTGTCTGTCTGTCTGTCTGTCTGTCAGCCTATCTGTCTGTCTGTCTGCCAGCCTGTCTGTCTGTCGGTTGGTCGGTGTCTGTCTGTTTGTCTGCCCGCCTGCCTGCCTGCTTGCCTGTCTGTCTGTCTGTCCTTCGGTCGGTAGGACGGTCGGTCGGTGTCTGTCTGTCTATCTGTTTGTCTGCGTGCCTGCCTGCCTGCCTGCCTGCTTGTCTGTCTGTCTGTCTGTCTGTCTGTCTCTCTGTCTGTGTCGGTCGGTCGGTCGGTCGGTGTCTGTCTGTCTATCTGTTTATGTTTGCCTGCCTGATCTGTCTGTATGTCTGTCGGTCGGTCGGTCGGTCGGTGTCTGTCTGTCTATCTGTTTGTCTGCCTGCCTGCCTGCCTGGTCTATCTGTCGGTCGGTCGGTCGGTCGGTCGGACGGTCGGTCGGTCGTTCGGTGTCTGTCTGTCTATCTGTTTGTCTGCCTGCCTACCCGGTCTGTCTGACTGCCTGTCTGTCTGTCTGTCTGTCTGTCTGTCGGTGGTGGGTCGGTGTCTGTCTGTCTATATATCAATGTCTGTCCGTCTATGGGATCGCTAACTTCAGCGCATTGACTAGTACACATGTTTGCCGGTGCAGAAGCCATATGTTCGAATCCCCATCTAGACAAGAATGTTGTTTAAATATTTACCTGACCTCCCAGGTCGGCGCAGCCCACAATGAGAACCAGAATGTGGTCAGGGAAGTAAAGGCGGCTGGCATGAGATACTGATAACATCAAATGCCGACCGGTCTAAGAACACTTGGTCATATCACCATATATTCCAAGCTTAGAATAGATTCTTTGCTTTGTCTCACACACACACACACACACACACACACACACACACACATTCTCACACACACACTCACATACACACACACACTCTCTCTCTCTCTCTCTCTCTCTCTCTCTCTCTCTCACTCACTCACTCACGCACACATGTAAGGAGTTGGAAACAATACCATGTTTAATGTGCGACCAATGTTTAATATAGCAGGTGGCCCAATTCTCAGAACCACACGAATCTGGAAATCACAAAAAGGAAATCGTTTTGTAGACAGATGCAGAACCCAATTTACCGCAGCCGAAAGAAAACTGTTTCCAATAGCCAAGTATTTTTTTAGATCAATTCTGCAGTCAGTGCTCGCTGTTATTATTATTCCGTTTTGCGCCGATGTTTTTTAATTATGCCTTCGGCTTTTGTAATCTGTTGTAGCGCTGAGAGCCGTGAACTCTGCACCTTGACCCTTTTGCCCCGAATGGAGTCATGCGCAGGGCAAGGTGTCTGGTGCTAATTGTTGCAAACTGGTATGGTCTCAAGGTACTGGTGCATGATTGACAAATGATTGTGCTTTCTTCCGTTTCTTCCGGTCAGCCCTGTGTTCTATGGGACTTAGCTGAGGTGGGGTTGGGGGGAGGGGGTGGTGGAATAAAACATCATGGGAGACTTGAAAATAGGGCAGACACTGAGAATGAATTATTCGACGATGAGAGAATTGTATAAATACTACATAATACTTGAACAGCGCCCATACATATACACGTGCATCTATGTGTGTATGTGTGTGTATGTGTGTGTGTGTGTGTATGTGTGTGAATGTGTGTGTGTGTGTGTGTGTGGGGGGGGGGGGGTATGTGAATGTGTGTGTTGTCTTCACTCTATGAATTTGTAGACATAATTGTTGCCCATCAAATGTATGATAATTTGATGGTATTGTCAGTTGGAATAAAATAAGCAAATCTTCTTCTTCTTCTGCGTTCATCCGGAATTATTTGTTCTGGACGAGATTGCGTTGTACCTGTTTACAACAGAGCTGCGTTCTTGCGCCGTTAGGCCGACACATCCGACTTTTGCGGGCATTTGTTGACCAGGTTAACCTTCCCTGGGGTTTCTTAGGACGTTTGACTCTCACTGTTGTGGTGTTATCCCCCATCCCAGATGGCCCATATAGAACAGCCAAAGACATCCTGGTCAGCCCTCAAGAGAATGCAGGGGCAGACTATGGGCATTCCCCGCCATCCAATTAGGCTTCCATACTTGTAGAGCCGACACACAGCGCTCTGGTACTGGGCTCACCCAAGGAATCGTAACGTCCTGCACATGGCTGCTTAGCCTCACTTCCGTATATAGGTCCTTCCGTTCACCATAGCCTGTTCTTCCGGAACCAAGAAGAATGCAGACTGCAGATGACATCCACACAGTGAGCTTTCGATTCGGACTTTCCACGTAATGGATTTGCTATCCAAGCAATATTTCATTTCATACCGCTGGGACGCTTTTGTAACCGACATACCTGTGGTATGAAGTGTGGCAGTCTAAATACTTCTTCATGCACCTTTAGATGTCAACCTGAATGTTGTTAAAGTAAGATGCAGTCAATTTGAGCTTATTGATATCTCCATAGAGCTTGTCCTCAAATGAAGCTGATGTGGGCCAAAATATATTTCTCTGTTCTGCATATATTGGGAACTCCTGCAGCAAATGTTTAGCTGCCATTTTACCAGTTCCATAATTACATTCATCAGTATCTCCCATATTTAGTTTATTGAACAAGTGGTATTTCAGCCTGTTATGTCCTGTGCGGAGTCTGAACATTGATATTTTGGCCCACGCCTGCTTCATTTGATGACAAGCTCTATGGAGATATCAACAAGCTCAAGTTGACTACAGCTTACTTTAACTACATTCAGGTTGACATCTAAAGGTGCATGAAGATGTATTTAGACTGCCACACTTCATACCACAGGTATGTCGGTTACTAAAGCGTCCCAGAGGCATGCAATGGAATATTTCTTGGATAGCAAATCCATTACGTGGAAAGTCCGAATCAAAAGCTCACTGTGTGGGCTTCGTAAAAGGTGGAAAAAGTGTCCTAGTGACACGAAATGGAATATTGCTTGGATAGCAAATCCATTACGTGAAAAGTCCGAATCGAAAGCTCACTGTGTGATAGTAGTGTCTAAGTGAAAGTAAAGGGTGGTATGTAGCTTATTCACTATCATCATTACAAAGGAAATCTTATAAAGTTATAATGGGTGTCATTTGATGGTAAGGGGTGGATATTAGTGATCAAGTAGGAGTGGTCGATATAGGGGTGGTCATAAATGTAATAAGAGGTGTTATGTTCGCAGTTACACACTGGTCAACCAGTGGTCAAGCAGTTGTCAAGTAATGGTCAAGTAGACAAGTGAGGAAATTTTAGGGAAAAGTGATTGTAATGATATGGTGATGAATAAAGGGTGATAAATTAGTGGTCAAGCAAGGAAAATTTTAGGGAAAATTGGTCGTAGTGACATGGTAATGCTTAAATTAGTGGTAAATTAGTGGTCAAGTAGTGGTCAAGTAGTGGTCAAGCAGTGGTCAAGCGGTGGTTAAGTGAGGAAAATTTTAGGGAAATTTTAGGGAAAAGTGATTGTAACGATATGGTGATGCTTAAAGGGTGGTAAATTAGTGGTCAAGTAGTGGTCAAGTAGTGGTCAAGTGGTCGAGTGACCACTTAAATTGTAGAGGACGATGTGCCTAAGATTATGGTAGTGGTTAAAGTGATCGATGACGTGGTCAAGCAGTGGTCAAGCAGTGGTCAAGTAGTCGAGTGACCACTTAAATTGTAGGGGAAAGTACGTATAGTGCAATGGTGGTGGGTAAAGTGAGGAAGAATCAATAGTAGTGATAATAGTACTACCAATATTAGCTGGTGCGTTGTTAGAGATACAAGTATCTTTTTTGTGGGGTGTGTAAAAATCATACAAAGAGGGTCATACAAACACAAAGACAGCCAAGTACACACATGTACACACTTGATACATTTGTACATACAGACATACACATAAAGACAGACAAGCACAAAGACACATCCATACCATTACTACTGTCATCACAACTATACACAAGTACAGACACACTCACCTATACACAAGAACACGCAAAGACAAATACAAAGACAGCCAAGTACACACACCCATACCATTACTACTGTCATCACAAGTACACTCAAGTACACACCCATAATCAATTACACAAATACACACCTACAAACAAAAACACACAAAGACACAGACACACTTGTACATACAGACACAGAAGTACAGACAATCCATACTATTACTACTGTCACAACAACATCAACACGCACGTTTCATGGCTACGGTCAGGAATTTCTTAATGAGAAAAACACCCGATGGTACCAGTACACCAGTGGTATGAATGTGAGGCGTCTGCGGCAAAACACGCGGTGGTACCACTAACCCATTGCTATGAATGTTTCCATCATGGTATTATTGGTTGTTTCAAGTGGCTGGCTTTTGTTTCCCTTCTTTTTCGAGAGACAGCAACAGTGACATATATATATATATATATATATATATATATATATATATATATATATATATATATATATATATATATATATATATATATATATATATATATATATATATATATATATATATATATATATATATGAGACAGTAGGGAAATTTCACATACCGCCTAATTTTACCGGGGAAATATAAACTGGAATATTTTTGAAACCGAAAGGTCAAGGGCCAGGAATGTTTTTAAAATAGTCATAGGTTGAGCGGGAGTGCATGACCGAATAGCGGCAAGGCCATCCTCTATTGTTGGCTAGCAGTTTCTAAAGGAGAGGAGTGCCAAATGTATTGTACACTTTGGCTCAAGCTGTCAGAGGGACAATGGTGAACTTTAGAGGCAGCATAATTTATGAGTACAGGCGGCATTGGAAGTGACCTCGGCTGTCAGAATAGACCGCCCTAATCCAAATTTATGGTGGCGGGAAAAAGTAAATGAACTTCAGAGACAATGTAGATTTGGGTTAATGATATGATGGTAGTACGCAAATTAAGCAGGGTACGCGAGGTACTGATTGGGTAGCCCTTCACAAGGACAGAAGCATGGTCACGTGATTCAAGAAAGGCGCCAACTTGAGAAGTAATATATACTTTAGGATCCGGTCAGTTTAGACAGTGTGGAACGAGCAAGGGTGCGGTAGCAGCAGATCCGAGGGCTGGGCGGTCGCCCAGCCCAGGAGGAAGTGTGAGTTTGGAACTCCAGCAATGGTTATGTCTATATATCAGGCTGTTTAGTATCCAGGAAGATGGAGAGGCAGTATTAAAGACGGAAAAGATGCACATATCACGGTTTCGTCTGGACTGCTGAAGTAAAGTAGGATGGTCAAGGATCTGTGAACCATTTATTCCAGATAGATAAATCTGATGGAGTGGAACGCAAATTCCGAGGATCACGAAATGGCGTGCAAGCCATTTGAGAAGGACTGTTGGCTAAAGAAGAGCACTCAGTAGTTGCAGATGATGGCTAACGTCAGATAGGACAACCACTAGCCAGACTGCGATCGGAATCACACGGGAGACACTGCGGTTGGAACCACACAGGAGACTAATGTCAAATACAACTGGAAACCGGTGGTGGGATCAACGGCAAGCGAGGTTGAAGAGAGCAATCGTATTTCAAATATGGGACCCAGATGATCAACGGGACGGCAGAAGTTGAATGTAAGTTGACATAAGACTTAGACCTAATTAGTTTAATTGTATATTATAATCGGGTACCTTAGTTTAGAGAACTATAGCAAACTACCGTAGGTGAACTTACCGCGTAATCATGAACGACCGACAAATGTCAGGACTGAGTGCAGCGTCCTGCACAAGGCCCACACCTAACTAGCTAGCTAACTTTAATAGCAGTCTAAGCAAGGAAGCATTGGCAAACTACTGAACGTTAACCCGCTAAATGGATCACGACCCGGCAAAGGATCAGGACTGAATGCGACGTCTTGCATATGACCTATATTTAAATGGAGTCATATTAATCGGAGAGATAAGCAGAGTGTGGATAAACTGTAAATGTGCATGTAAATTAAGTAATTGAACTAAAAGATTAATGATAACTAAGCGGGTCAACACGGCATATAAAACGAAAGGCTATTGCAAGAATATAAACACAGCGACCAAACACAGCAGACGGCAGAAGAAGATAGCAAGGCACTCGCGATCACTAGGTCAACCAGACAATGACAGGTGAGATCGTTGGCCAGAGACGGGGCGGGCACAGGAAGGAATGTTGTCTTTTGTCTGCTGGACGTAGGTGAAAGGAGGTCACGCTTCTGTGGTTGTGTAGTTGAGTTGGCCTGGCGGGATACAGGCAGCGAGTTCAAATCTTCGGGTGAATGGTTAAATACTTAATGTTGGCTGTAGGCGGCGCGTCGGGAAATAGGCGATAATAATGTTAGTTAAATATATAAAGACGATAGATTACTGTGTTTACAATAAGGTTCTTAATTTATGTTATGGCTAAGATATACTAATACTAGTATAGATAAAGAAGCGATAGATGTTAAGGACTTTGTAGGTAGTGAAAGACTAAGGTTTATTCTCACATAAAACTCACGGGTATTGTTTTATAATGTTTCAGACATTGTCTGGGTAAACTGGAGTCGCCTGGATAAACCAGGCATAGCTGAATAAACAGTTACCCGCTGAACAAGTTGGGTGGGAGCGAATTAAATCCCTGGGTATATGGATTGATGGATCAATCTATGGATCAATGGGTATTTGGGCTGAATACATGTACCACTAATAAGCCTACGGAAAGATAGTTACGAAACAAAGGCCGGTGTAATTCCTAGCTTTAGTTCTTTGCTTCATGCAGTTAGTAGGTGGTTGTAGGTAGTATTTCCCTAACATCTGGTTGCATAGTTTATTATATTATCTATCTCTCTCTTGTGAGGCAATGCAGCATCGTATTATTACAGTTCAATATGCATTATGTGTCTGCAATGCAGGTACTGATTACTCTATGCGATTATGTTGTAGATTGTCACTCTGTTATTGTTCAAGAAGGAAATAAACATATTATTGAGTTGTCTTTTATTTCGACTTGTCAGTCTGGAGTAATATAAGTAGAGTAGCTTAGAGACCTTGTGAGGCTGTACATCTCTTCTATAACCTGATAACCTACACCACGAGACATTGATGGTGCAATAGTAATTAACTATTGTTCTCACGCGGAGACACGAACCTACATCTGTCGTATCCCTTACTCTCATCCTCTTTTCTCTTTTTTCTCCTTCTCTCTCTTCATATTTCTTTACTATCAAAGGTAGTGTGTAGTAGGCAGAGTTCGACTGAGGAACGAACTTTTAGGCTTCACACTATTTACATCATTCCCCTATACACCCCTCTTCTTTCTCTCCTCTCTCTCCTCCCTTCCTCTCTCCTTCTTCCTCTTCTTTTCTAGCTGTCACATTATATATATATATATATATATATATATATATATATATATATATATATATATATATTATATATATATATATATATAGAGGAGAGAGAGAGAGAGAGAGAGGGAGAAGAAAAAAACTATACGATCGAACAAAAAACATAATAAAATAGAGAAACAAATAATAACATTTTCAAATGGCTTTTATTGGTATACAACAATTACAACTGGGTTTTGTTTTATGTTCCAAAGGGAGCAGAGGGGGACTTGATTATTGTAGAAAGATGTCTTGACTGTCGGTAGAGTGATATAGATGTAGTGTCGTTGTTCCTGTGTCTTGAGAAACTGTCACCGCTTTCAAACTGTTGTCTAGTTGTCTGGGCATATCAACAGGTTTTGGCATGAATAACCACTTGGGTGTAGAAATCTTGATCGTTGTAGACACAAAAATACGAGTGGTCGTCTCATTTATAACGACGAATTTATCTAGTTTTAAACAGTTCTGGACTAGTCTTTTTTAACCACGGAGAAACCCAATCGAAACACGAGACGATCGTTCACGTGTTGTCTGTGTCCAAAGGGTTGCAGGATACGTGACATGCTCGAACCGCGACATTTCATCAATAAGAAATACAACGCATACAGACCACAAGTACTTTTATTAATGTTTTGTAGCATGCGGGTATTGTACACGGGTGATCTGTCAGTTCGTTGATAAAAGGATAATGTCGGCGTGTAATGGTGGCAACCCAAACGAATCGAAATATTAACTGACCTAGCCATTAAAATATAGGGCGACCCAAATGTGAACCAAGTAAGCACTGGTGTCAGTATTGACGATCACAGCAGCGGTTGTGTTCTATCAATGTGTCTAGGCAAACGATCTCTAGCGCATACGTTGACTAGTGGAAGGCAAACGAACAAACAGATCAGACATGAGTAATTGTCTTATTTGTTGGGTACCCATTATGCTATGTAATCTGTTAGCACTTGTCTCGTTTTGGGAAAAACTTCTAGGACCGGTCGAGTTGGGCGTATACGATGACTTTTAGAGGTACAGTCGTTATAACGTCAAACTTTAGTTCTACTGACAATGGGCCAGATTTCGCCATTTCAAACTGTTCTCCATCTAATATACTGGAGTCAGATCAAAACTATAGAGACAATTCCCTTGACTATAACTTTTATAATTATACCATTCCCCACATCCTTACCGGTCAGACCAAGGGGAAGTTGGTACTATGGAAAGCTCGCATGTACTGACCTGTAGTATAATTCATGGGTTTAAAGGGTTGCCTGTAACACTACGCCCCTCTACCCTCAGACCAAGTAGTTTAACTGATAATGATTGAATATGAAGGGGTTCGTATTTGCTGCCTTGAACAGGAAGCATTCACTAATCTGATCACCACCCCCGGGGCGGTGTCTGCTGAGGAAAAGGTTTCTTGTGTGTGGGAAAACATCCTTTAGGGGTAGAAAAGGTCTTTTCCCGACCCCTTTAAAAAGGGTACTTGGGATTTGGGTCTCAAAAAGGCTTTTTCATGGGCCAGAGAGATAGCTGGATTTAAATTAGCTTTCCTCACCAAGAGGGCGGCGTAAGTAATGACACTTTTGTACCCACCATTTTCATCCCTGGCAATCAAATTAAAAACGGGTTTTTATGGGGTTAGTTTTTATTTTTAAAATCGACACCATTCCACATGTACCCGGGCCTATTGAAATGTCGGAATGTAGGCGCCCCATCATATCCCGAGGACACTATAGGGCTAAAGACTTCTTTTGGCTAGACCTGTATTGTGATCACCGTTTGTGTCTGCCATGTGCAAAGGAGTATTTTATAGTATAGAGCTGACGTCAAAAGACTCTTTTTGGCCTCTTCACCAAATTCAGAAGAGCTTCCAAGTGGGCCCCGGTACTGATACGAATTTTCACTCGGTAAAAATAAGAGTGTCTTTCGGGACACGTCTACTTGAAAAAACAAAACTATGCAAAAAAATAATTTATAGGACCGATTCGGCTGTTTTTGGGTAGGTCGTCGCCATTGGACAGTGTAATTTTGGCTCTCACGTGCAAAAAAGTTTTAAAACAAATCAATGTAATTTTCACCGACACCAGAAATGGTGAATTCGATGGTCCCCCATAAGCTAAAGTGGCCAATGGATGAATCTCCACAAACTGTCCCTTTTCCCACGGCTGTCGGGTGGGGAGGCACACTAAAAAGATCCAGACCAGAATGCGCACTCACACGATTTGGGGATGAATTAACCCCCTTTGTGAAAAAAAATCCGAATGTCCCGCTTGGTGTGATGTGTCTTATGCCCTCGACGACTTTCTGACTGTTGGTTTTATTCTTTTACTGGGTGCCCTGGCGGGGGGCCGTTTTTTTTTCCTAACACCACTACCTGATTGGCTGATGTGTTGAGCGCGCCTTGGAGTAGTCTTTGACCGCATCTCGGCGTGTTTTTTGAAGGACTCCCCAAACTTTTCTACCAGCTAAGGCATATTGAGCCACTTGCAGCCCCGTCCCCAGTCCTTTTTAATAGGGCTTTGCCCCCAGTCTTAAAACCAAGGAAGAATTGTGCGCCCAAAAGACACAAAAAGAAAACTACCAATTCCATGCCCTCGTGACTCGACCACCTAAAAAAAAACAGGGGGGAACCATTTCCAGCTTGATTGCAGAAATAGTCCTCGTATATTTTTGGGGTTGCGTTGGTTTGGCACGTGCCAACCATTGGGTTTGCCCAGATCAAACCGTTTGGTTGTTTGAAAAGTAAAGTCACTACTGAAGTTCCACCTGTAAAAGGGAAAAGGTTTCCCCCGCTGTCGGTTTTAAGGGAAATTCAATCGTGTCAAATGAAAACGACTGAGGGGTAAGTTTGTGGATTGTCTACATCCTAAATACCGAGGTAGTAGATTTGTTTTAGAACAGGTAGTGCCCCAGTAATGGTACCTAAAATCACCAACCACCCCCGGGGGAGAAAATATCGGAATAGACAAGACATTTTTTGTCCCCCCGGGCTAAATCTACTTCACCCACACCAGACAGACTAGGGTTTAGTCTCGGTGAAATGTGTCGAGGAAACTGTAATATTTCTGCCAACTTGTCACTAAGTCTAACTTCAACCCCCCCGTTCATATAACTGGAAACGGGCTTATTCGAAAAAATCGTTATAAGAGAACATCATTCGGTTATGTTCTTGTAAGGCATCATCGAGACGCGGCCAACTGCAGTTCATTGGGTAAATCTCTCAGTTCGAAAAAACAATCTATTCAATTCACCAATGAATTTTTCTATTGATTTGTACAGACCAGGGGTCAGCGTAATCGACTCGGGGGTTCGTCTAGGTCTGGGGGGGGGAAAGTACTTTATCCACACCTCATCTTTTAAAATATAAAATAGGGGTTTTGGGGAAATGAAAATCAAAACCCAAAACCCAAATTCGTACTTTGGGGTGAGCTCAATAGTTTGTGGTAGTTGACAAAGAAATGTCCGGCGTTATTTTGGGGGTTTTATTTTTAATGACGCAACTCGCAGCGTCAGTAGAAACCTTTTTATATTAGGTTCCCATTTTTGGGGCGGTTTTTTGGGGTGCCCTTTTCCTTGAATTCGGGGGAAAATTGGGAAAAGGCTAAAAATAAAAATGAAGGGGAACCCCAAAAA
>JACEFZ010001585.1:0-2500 GCA_014155875.1 Cepaea nemoralis
CATAGGAATTGGGTCCCGGGGGGAAGGTGGGTGGGGGGATTTTTCGGTTCTTGACTTAAATCATCTCAACTCGAATTAAAGAACATATTTCTAATTCAGTACGTCATCGAGCATTTTCACTCACTCACTCTCACTCATACACACACACACACACACACACACACACACACAACAAACACACACGCAAACACGCACACAGCGCAACGCAACACGCACGCGCACACACACACACACAAGTTATAATACCGTTTGAGTAGTCACTGAAGATAGAGAAAATATAGCTAATTCACTTCACCATAAAACATTCACAAATATGTCATAACATTATGTTAAAGTTGTTGTAATCTCAAAGTTATAGAGAATGTAGCTAATCTAGTACGCCACAAGGCTTTCACAAACACGTTATGAAAGTGTTGCACGAGTTGTGATCTTAATGACATTGAAAATGTAGCTAATTCGTTACCCTATAAAGGATTCACAAACACGTTATAATATCGCGGGAGACATGCCAATTACACGTCTTGTGACCGGATGTGCGAACGCTTGACATAAGAAATACACCTGGGAGTCGTGACCAGATTGGGCGTCTCCTGATAGTAATGAGGTAAAGGGGTCGAAACACTTCTGACGATCGGAGAACTCCTGTCGTGTTAGCTCCGCGATGAAGTTACCACTACTTCGTCTGAATAATCACTATGAACTCAAGGCTAGACACAATATGACTAATTCAGTGCATCACGCAGTATTCACAGACGTGTTTAATATCGTAAGAATCATGCGACCCGGAGATAGAGCAAACGTAGCTAATTCAGACGTTAAAGTTCAGAACTTGAAAGGTGTTCTCGTGACAATTAGTGTAAAGGCATGACGCTCTAGGAGTTTAAATATACTGTGTGGTGGCATTGTGAGATGGTGTGACCAGCTGTCTTTCATTTAAAAGAAATACCGAGAATATTCTGACAACCATACTGCATGCATTTTTGAGAAAACTCCTAGTCCAGCGGTCCGTGATCCCGTATGCCCGCGTTTGAAACACAGCTGCCCGCGATTTGGCAGCAGATCGCATTGCACTGGTTTGTAATGTAAATGGTATGGATGCCGGTCGTTCAGAAAACAATGGCAAACTACTGAACTAAGACATTAAAACGGCACAAACATGCCGGTGTTGACTGCAAACGTCAAATAAAGGATATGCAACTAACTTAACCTAGTCCAGTAGAATCTAATCCTACCAATTTGGAGGACTGAACCCTGGTTCAGTGTTGGTAACCAACGACATTATGATCACACTACTGATGCTCCAAATCTGGTTATACAGTCTTTCAACAGATCGTCTCTGTATTCTATATTCTGAAGACCTACTTGTGTGATCTCAAGGTATGTTGTCTGCCTCGAGTGCTGGAGGTCCCGTGTTCAAGCCCCGGTGAGGGCCAGGATTTTTTCACGTGGACTTCTAGTAATAAAATTTCCCCTGGTCTCTGGGTAGTGAGATCGGACGCCCGTGTGTTGTTGCGCATGTAAAAAAAATCCCTTGGCAGTTGGAAATCGAAAAATAGTAGCCTAACGGCGCTGCCAGCGTAAATTTTCGAGTTTAAAAATCTACCCAAAGTATTTCAGGATCCTTGCCGGTGCTACGGAGTTGGTACACTGAGCTGAGATTATCCGGACTCAGGCATGAGTTAGGAGTAGAACGGAGCACTCATGGGTTACACCCGTGTGCCATGATGATCCGTCGACTAAACTAAACATCGACTAAACTAAAGACCCACTTCGTCACTTGTGATACATTCACATTCTTTTGCTTCGTCTTCATTCCTCTTCCTCCTATCATTCTCCTCCTCCTGCTTCTTCTTCTTCGAGTCATCTAAACTTAAACAGTAGACATTCTGAATTCTTGGTTACCAGGTTTGCTGGTACTACACCCATAAAATAATTACTATCCACATGATACTGTACTAACATACAGGCAAAGATTTATGTTTTGTTAAATTTTACATTCACTCAGAAAGCAATGGCAAATAACTGAACGTAAACTTGCCAAGAAGTCACAAACAGCCCAAAATCGCTGGGGTTATCGGCGACGTCCGGTAAATGATATGCAACTAATTTTAACTAAATTTTAAATAGTAGGTTATGTTTTATTTTCACTTTCATCCCTTTTTATATTTATACCCTCTTCAGTTTATCAGTGTGCCTATTATTCAAACTATCTAATGCAATAAGTCACCATCAATGAATACAAGAAAGAGTGCTGTAGTGCTATATCCAACCTGTTTAACTGTATGGCAGGGAATCAAGGAAAGTGAATTAAATAGTTAGGAAGAGCTGACAGAGCACATGATGATGATGATACTTTATTTCTAACATACTGTTATCGCCGTGTGCTTTGTTAAGTTAGTGAGTTAGTTAGTTGCATATCCTTTACGAGAAGTAGCAGTCAAACCAGAATGTTTTGGCTGTTTGTGATTTCTGGGCAAGTGTACGTTCAGTAGTTTGCCTT
>JACEFZ010001585.1:7500-86335 GCA_014155875.1 Cepaea nemoralis
CCCAAGATACTGTTGCTGGAAGTCTGTCTATCCCAAGATACACTGTTGCTGGAAGTCTTTCTATTCCAAGATGTTGTTGCTGGAAGTCTTTCTGTTCCAAGATGTTGCTGGAAGTCTTTCTATCCCAAGATACTGTTACTGGAAGTCTTTCTATCCCAACATGTTGCTGGAAGTCTTTCTATTCCAAGATGTTGTTGCTGGAAGCCTGTCTATCCCAAGATACTGTTGCTGGAAGTCTTTCTATTCCAAGATGTTGTTGCTGGAAGTTTTTCTATCCCAAGATACTGTTGCTGGAAGTCTTTCTATCCCAAGATTCTGTTGCTGGAAGTCTTTCTATTCCAAGATGTTGTTGCTGGAAGTCTTTCTATTCCAAGATGTTGTTGCTGGAAGTCTGTTTATCCCAAGATGCTGTTACTCCAAGTCTGTCTATCCAAAGATGTTGTTGCTCCAATCTGTTTATCCAAAGATGTTGTTGCTCCAAGTCTGTCTATCCAAAGATGTTGTTGCTCCAAGTCTGTCTATCCAAAGATGTTGTTGCTCCAAGTCTGTCTACCCAAAGATGTTGTTGCTCCAAGTCTGTCTATCCAAAGCTGTTGTTGCTCCAAGTCTGTCTATCCAAAGATGTTGTTGCTCCAAGTTTGTCTATCCACAGATGTTGTTGCTCCAAGGTTGTCTATCCAAAGATGTTGTTGCTCGAAGTTTGTCTATCCAAAGATGTTGTTGCTCCAAGTCTGTCTATCCAAAGATGTTGTTGCTCCATGTCAAGATCTCACATGAAGAGTATTTCGATATAGAGATATAGGGATATATACAAGGGAACAATCTCGGGCCTTCGAGAACGAGGGGTCAGTTTGCCTACTGCGTCGTTGACACAGGTGGAACCCACCAGCAGCGTGCAGGGGCCACTTGCACGAGAAGCGCAGGGGAAGTCATACTCCGTGTCCACCCGACGCCCGTCAACGGGCAGACGAATACTGGACAGCAGACAAGAAGCAGGGTTTAGCTTAAGGGGGACAAGATACAGAAACTAGTTGAATCTAGATATTGTTGATTAATGAGATAGTTATGCTGTGATAGTTATGTGTATAATGACTTGTTGATGCACTTGTGCAAATACTGTGATATTGTGATTGATGGCGAAATCCTTATTCGCCAGATAATAAATTAGATTATTCAGACACAGTATAGAGTTTGTTGCCTGTCTGAACCCGAGTCCTGTTCCTAGATTTGTAAGACCATGACAGGCTATTTGGGGGGCCAAGCCGTTTTGGCAAGCTCAAGACTATTGAATTCTACTTAAAATTCTTGACAGCTCTTGGCTTTGTCAAGTAAAAATACTATTACAACCATACACGACAAAGTCTCAATATTACAGCTACTATCGTCTCATAAAGATCCTTGTCCCTCTAGGAAAGTAATTAGAACCATCCTTATTCAAATTACGTGACAAAATACTAATCTTTTTCATTCCAACGACAGATTGATCCGCGATAAAGTTGTGTACGTTTAAATTGTTCTCCAGCAGCAGCGAAAGAACCGGAGAACCAAACACCAATATTACAGCAAAGACACCAGTAAATCAGATAAGTCCCATAGATTTCATTCTTATTGTATCTCTAAACGATACTAATTTTTCCTTTATGTAACATTTTTCTATGCATTTTGATTTATTATATGTACATGCAAATTCCATGTCCATTTGAAATTACTTATAGAAATTATATATGTAAACATTTAAATTTAGTTAAATTTACAAAATGTCAACACTGGAACAGTGTATCGAACTAGGGCTTAAATTAGGATATTCTGCAGATAAACTGGCGGAATGGGCGCAAAAAACGCCTGCAGACAACAGCGAGAGAAGACCAAGCAGCCGAACGAGAGCAAAAACGGCTGGAGATGGAAATTGAGGCCGCTAACAAACAAGCTGAAAATAAAAAGCTAGAAATTGAGGATGCTAACAAACAAGCAGAGTTAAATGCAGAGACAAAGAAATTAGAAATACAAGCAGCGCTAAAACAAAAAGAAATAGAAACACAGACACAACTAAAGGTCAAACAAATTGAGATTGATTCCAATATAGAAATCTCCGTAAATAAATTAAGAAGTAAAGAAGAAGAACACAAGTAAAAAAAAAACAACCAAATACACAGGCCTGATCACTAACCCTATTGTTTCGGGGATTCCATCAGTGCTTGGTATTTGTGAGAACTTTCGAGTGCTTCTATTGTAAATCACGGCATTCCAAAAAACCGAATGGGCGGCCTGATCTTCATGAGAAATTTAGCATTAGAACCTTTAAAATAATTGAACAATTCCACAAGGGACATGAGAAAGATACGACTATCTAAACACAAGAATCTTGTAACGATTTTCGTTAGACTATCATGCAGGATATGCCATTACAATTTCAAAACTTTCGACACCATCACCCAACCAAACATTCATTAGATTACGTTTCTTCAGTACAAGATATTTTCACAAATGGAATTACATCAGCGAAAAAAACAACGCTATGAAAAACTAACGGATCTACTAATAATAGACAAAAATATAACTCAATACCCGCCTCCTTTTCTAAATTCCTTACGACAGATGATTGCTAAAACATATTGATGGAGGTGAACAAAAAAGGAATGTGCCTTCTGTAACAGCAAAATGTCGTGACATTTTTCGATTATATTACTATACTCAACATAGAGTGTAGCAGCTTTGTCACTAAACACAAAAGTACTCTCAATCCAACTGAGAACAAATCTCTGAGAACAATGAGTAGTTATACTGTGATAGTTATGTGTATAATCACTTGTTTGATGCACTTGTGTAAATACTGTGATATTGTGATTGATGGCGAAATCCTTATTCGCCAGATAGATAAATTAGATTATTCAGACAACAGTATAGAGTTTGTTGCCTATCTGAACCCGAGTCTTGTTCCTAGATTTGTAAGACCATGACACTCCAAGTCTGTCTATCCAAAGATCCTTTTCACTGGAAGTCCATCTATCCCACGCTGTTGTTCTCCTTCTTTCGCCCTGAATCCCCCATGGGAACATAGACCTTCAACCGACTCTACCAGGCAGCCAAAATTAATTAGTTAGTTAGTGAGTTATTTAGTTAGAAAGTTAGTTATTTTGTTAGTTAGTTAGTTATTTAGTTAGAAAGTTAGTTATTTAGTTAGTTAGTTAGTTAGTTAGTTAGTTAGTTAGTTAGTTAGTTAGTTAGTTAGTTAGTTAGAAAGTTAGTTATTTAGTTAGTTAGTTAGTTAGTTAGTTAGTTTAGTTAGTTAGTTAGTTAGTTAGTTAGTTAGTTAGAAAGTTAGTTAGAAGGCTAGTTAGTTAGTTAGTTAGTTAGTAACAGCTAGCCCATGCAACTCCTCTCCATCTTCCCAATGTTATTCTTTTCTGTCTCTAAGTCTCTTATCCGTGTGTTTTTGTGTCCTCCACTGATTCTTTTCCCGCGTGGATTCCAGACACAGGCATTTCTAGCTAAAATATGCTCAGGTCTTCTCGATGTATGTCTTACCCAGGATATTTTCTTCACCTCTCAGTTCACTGATAGTTGTCTAGTTCTCTCCGTGAGCTACACATTTGTGATTCTGTGATAGCATTTTTAACCCTCGTATTTTCTCCATACACTTAACTAGTTGCCTATTATTTACAGGACGTCTCAATCAACCCCTGCATTTTGGGACTGTTTGGATCTCTTAGCAAGTTTACGTTGCAGTAGTTGCCATTACTTTCTGAAAAACTAGCATCCATACCATTTTATTTAAAACAAAACGAACGCAAGGATGTCAGCTGCCAAATCGCCCGCACATGTGTTACGAACTGCTGTAAGCGAGACTACGAACTGCGTCCGCAACCCTTCTCCGCGGAGCTGGCTCTCCATACAGCAGTACTGATTTAATAGAGGAGTGAGTTCCCTTGAGCAAGATGGCGGGACATTTTTTCGGTCCCGTGTAAAATGGAACGTGTTTTTTCCGAAATGTGTATGGATTAAGTGTGTTTTCGTGGTGAAATGGAGTTCGGAACCGTGCAACGGAGTTCGTGCACGCGCGTCCTGACTCCCTTTGGCGTATCATCGGCCCCCCGGTGCGATAGTTAAGCCTAACATGACGACCAGACGACCGACAAGAACACAGCGTGGGAAGAGGGGGGGGCAGCAGAAGGGGTTTAAAATGTGACAGATTGGGCACGGACACGTTCGAGTACTGTATTGGAACTGTGCATCATTAGTCAACGCCCACCCCTTCTTGAAAAATACCTTTCGGAAAAGATATTTTATCTTGCCCCAAGAACACAGCTCGGAGACGGAAAAGTCATGTCGCGGGATTTTCAGGGCTTCTTCAACAGGCGGCACTCGGACAGGCCATTCTGATCCGCGACAACATACTGGTGTCTGAGATGGATATGTCCGCCTGGAACAGTGATGCCCTGCAAGTGCAGGCATTAAGAATAATGACGCCAGTGCAGCTTCTAATCGTGAATGTTTATGCGCAGAAGGGGAAGGTCGACGTGCGACAATGGCAGAGTTTGTTCGATATGGATGAAAGGCATATCATCTTCTGTGGGGACTTCAATGCCAGAGGCAGTCAATGGGGGAATTGCATCACCAATAGACAGGGGGAATATCTGGAGGACGCTCTGGCATCTGCTGCCCTAGACTGTCTGAATGATGGGAAGATCACTAGAATAGCTACTCGACCAGGTGACTTTGACAGCGTCATTGTCTTGGCTCTGGTGTCACCCACCATTGCACCAAGGTGCCGGTGGGGCACACTGGGATACCACGACAGTGACCACTACCCTTGTATCATCCTGATCGAGAAAGACAGGGCCAGGAGTCAAGGAAACAAGACAAATGCCTTCCCGTACGACAACACTGGTCAAGACGCCATAAGCAAGATCAGAAGGAGAAAACTAACTTCCTCCCGCAGGAGACAAGAAAGATGGTTGCAGCCACCATGGTGGAATGGCGAGGTCGAAAAGGCATGGCTGGGAAAGAGGCAGGCTGTCAAAGACTGGCAAAAAGCCAGAAAGTCCAACATGCCACAGGCTGAGTTGGCGGACCTTAAGACTGAGGTCCATAGGACGATGACTTTATTCAAATCCTGCGCCAAACAGGCCAAGGCCGAGAAATGGGACGAGTTCTGCAGGAAGGTGTGCTCCGAGCGATCTCTTACGACATTCTGGCGCCTCCATAAGAGCATGAACGGCGCCTCACAACGTAGGGGTATTCCAGACTTTCAAGGCACAGACCTCACATGGAAAAAGTCGGATGCGGATAAAGGTAAGGCCCTTCTTGCACACTACATAGAGCAGACTGACCAGAAAGACGAGCCCGCCAGACAGAGGACCACAACGACACTCTCTCAGTTGTGCGAGGGGGTTGGGACAAACGAAGAGTGCATAATCATAGCTGAGACAATACGTGCAATGCTCAAGAATTCACATAACACCGCCCCAGGCCCAGACGGCATCCGATATGGTGACCTACTGATGATGTCAGATGATGACATGGAAGAACTGGCCAGAGAATTCAACACCAGTATCCAAAGGGGTCAGATCAAAGAGGAATGGCTACACAGCTACTTGCTGCCGCTGCCAAAACCGAACAAAGACCATTCCAAGATAAGCGGCTACAGAATCATTACGATGCAGAACACTGTTGGCAAGCTACTGGAGAAAATTGTAGCACACAGACTTGCTTGTGACTTGGAACAGCTCGGCTGCTTCCCGCCCACACTTGGAGGATACAGACGTAACAAAGAGTCATGGCTGAATGCGGCGGTCTTTGCTCAAGATGTTTACGAAGGATTTCAGGTCAGAGAAGAGACATGTGCGGCCGCCATAGACTTAGAGGACGCATACAATAGAGTACTTGATGCAAACCCTCCTCAGACTGAAAGTGCACCCTCACCTTGTACGATGGATAGTTGCAGTTCTGCTCCAAAGGAAGGTGGTGCTAAGATGCGGGAGTTGGTCTTCTGAGCCGATAACGATATGTCCAGGATTGCCGCAGGGTTCACCACTGTCACCAGTACTATTCAACGCGTATACGGTGCCGATCACTGAACAACAGTTGGACGGGAGGGGTAGGACTCTGTCATTTGTTGACGACATTCTCGTGTACCGACAGGGTCGAGATAGACAGGTGGTTACCAATGATATGCAGGGCGAACTAGATCGAATTTCCTCATGGTGCGCTGATGCCGGTGCCCTTGTCAACCCTGCAAAGGCATCGGTTACATGGTTCTCCCTAAACAACCATATTGTGAAAACAGACCTGCCGGCAGTAAGAATGGATGGGAGCATTTTGAGTAGAACCCAGTCGATGACATATCTTGGCGTGAGGCTTGATCGAAGCCTGTCCTTCAGAGATCATGTCGATTATGTTATAATGAAAGCTCGAAAAGGTTTGTCAGCAATGAGAGTCATGGCGACTGCCAATATCGAGCAAAGACTGCTAATACTTCTGTTCCAAGGACTGGTGCTTTCACGCATCGAGTATGCCCTGGCCATCCTCACTGTCAGCCCTACACAGATTGGAAGACTTGAAAAGGTACAAAACGAAGCCATGCGCATCATTTTGGGCTGCACGAAAGACACCAGCTGTGTAGCAATGAGATACCTCCTTGACTTCCCGACAATGGAACACAGGATCAAGATCTGGAGAGCTCGTGCATACTTAAAAATAAGTGCAGATGAGCAGCACCCTCTGCATGACGCTATATTCAGAGAAAAGGGTGACAGGCTAAAGAGAGGCAAATCATGGATGGGTCGGGCGGAAGATGTCGTCAGACAGGTCTGCAGTCTTACCAGTATCAACCCCGGCAAGGAATGGGTGCCGGTGCCTCCAGCTTTTAAGTGCACTTTCTCCTGCATTATCACACTCGACAGACGGTGCAGAGAGCAGAACCCTGCCGCTGTCAATGCAGAGGTCAACGCGCTCATCTATGAACACTCAGATAGCCCCGAAGTGCTCATCTATACAGATGGATCTGTTGTAAAGCAGCAGAGAAGTGCGTGGGCATTTACAGCCCGTTCAGCGGGCCGAACCGTTCAAGAATCCAGTGGTGCCCACTCTATGACCACGAGCAGCATGACGATGGAGGTGATGGCAGTTACACAGGCTTTCATATGGCTGGAATCACAGCATTATACCAACGTGTGTGTACTAAGTGACTCAATGAGCATGATTCAGAAGGTCGAAGCTGGATCTGTACGTAGACAGTGGACTGAGTCGCTGCGGAAGTCTGTTGTCCGTAAAGTCACCTTCATCTTCGTCCCGGGACATGCGGGAGTCGAGGGAAATGAACGAGCTGATAAACTGGCTGGCTCTGCACCCTCTGTAGATGGCCAGCCCATGGATCGTGCCGATGTTATTAACGTCCTCAAAGATATGGCGAGAACAGAGGACTTTGACGTCAATGAATCCGCATCGCTGTCCAGGATGAAAGACTTGGGAGTAAGAATCGGCACGGCCAGACGCGAGAGGTACATCGGGAAAACGAGGTGCCTCGTCAACCAACACAGAACTGGCACTATTAGCCACCAGACGCTGATGCATATGCTGGGGGGAGGATCTGAGCACCTATGGATATGTCCGGAGTGCAATGAAGATACCCCAACTGATAACTGATAACTGATGTTAGAATTGAATGTTCTAGAAAGGGGAAAAAAAAGCCTTCTTGTTTAGATATCTTTACATGGTCCCCCATATATGTCTACGTTGCTACCCAAATTTGTGTATGATTCCGTCTCTTGAAGTCAGGTTTTGCCAAGGAAGATCAGATTACATTTCTTGATTTATTCT
Organism: Cepaea nemoralis; assembly: GCA_014155875.1. Classification (NCBI taxonomy): domain Eukaryota; kingdom Metazoa; phylum Mollusca; class Gastropoda; order Stylommatophora; family Helicidae; genus Cepaea; species Cepaea nemoralis. The sequence continues at coordinate 15,319 of JACEFZ010001585.1, forward strand.
TGTTTTCTTTGTCTTTTCATATACATTATATAACCTACTTTAGCCCCCCCCCCCCCATCCCCACCCCCCACAATCCGACGTGTTTAATTTATCCTGCATCTGATTTTGAGTGTGAGGCAGGAAGGCAGTGTCATCAGCGATTTCATCAGGACTGCCGAGGGAAGCAAATCTTAATAACATTCTGTAACCTGCCAATGCATGTCGGAGAGGTGGGGGTGGGGGGAGGGGGGTGTTGGAATGGTTTCCCCACTCCGCAGATGCGGTTGTCACTCTATGTATTCAACACTGTTCTTAATCCGTATCTTTATATCCTAAGCATTTATTATTTTATTTCTTTTTTTTTTTTAAATCCCAAGTATTTGTTAATCTTAAGCTTTTCTATCCCAAGCTTTTATTCCGCTACTCTTTCTATCTCAGGCTTGTGTTACCTTAAGTCTTCCTATCTTAAGCTATTATATATTTTACGTCATTTTTTTCTGAAGCTATTATTACTTTAAGTTTGTGGGGGGGGTTTTGGAGTGGGGGGGGGGGGGGGGGTAATCTCAAGCTATTGTTACTTTAAGTCTTTCTATCTCAGGCTATTGTTACTTTCAGTCGTTCTATCTTAAACTTTTGTTACTTTAAGTCTTTGTATCGCAGTCTACTGTTTGTTACTTATCATCTTTCTATCTCAAGCTATTGTTACTTTAACTCTTTTTTCCCTCAAGCTATTGTTACTTTAAGTCTTTCTGGGAACCAATGACCAAGTCCTACAAGAAACAAGCTAAAATCGTACACTGATTAGACAAATTAGACGTAGACAGTCAACATTTGTTGGTCACGTTATGAGCAGAAATAAATTGAAGAACTTGGTGACAACTGGCAAGATCGATGGAAAGAGATCAAGGGGAAGGCAGAGAAGTAAATACCTGGATAGCTTGGCCACGTGGTCGAGACAAGAACACAGACCTGATCCACAATTCTGGTGATCGAGTGAGATTGCGAAACATGACCGCCCACGCTTATCGGTATGGCACATGATGAATGAATGAAGTCTTTCTATTTCAAGCTATTGTTACTTTAAGTGTTTCTACCTCAGGCTTTTGTTATTTAAAGTCGTTCTATCTGAAACTACTGTTACTTTATTTCTGTTCCTAGCAGTTTATACTGTAAGTCATTCTTTCCCAAACGGGTTGTTTGTTTTTTTTTTGTTTTTTTAAATTTTTTTTTTGTTTACTGTTGCATATCCATTACAGGACGTTGCAGTCAACACCAACATTTTTCAGCTGCTGTTGATGTACTAAGCAAGATTAGGCGCAGTAGTTTCCCATTTCTTTTTGAGCGACCGACTCACATACCCCCGTAATTTACCAGCGCAGCGCGAACCGCTGCCGATTCTCGCGCAGCTGAGTTACTTACGAGAATATACGAGATTACGGAGAAAGACGTTAACCCCTAGGCTGGGGAGTAACGTTTGTTACTCTTTCTATTATAAGCAATTGTTGCTCCCAGCCTAATTCTAACTATTCCAATTATTTGTCATTCTAAATTTGTATATCTTAAGTAGATGTTACCCTAAGGATGTATATCCCAAGCAGATGTTACATGAAACAATCAATGCTACAGATATTAAGGAGTTAGCAAAGCACACAATGGGGTAGGAGCAATTCAAGTACAATTCAGGCGAGTGAACAATTGCTACAACTGCTTCTTCTTCTTCTTCCTTGTGTGTGTGTGTGTGTGTGTGCGCGTGTGTGTGTGTGTGCGTGTGTGTGTGCGTGTGTGTGTGTGTGAGTGTGTGCGTGCGTGTGTGTGTGTGTGTGCGTGTGTGTGTGCGTGTGTGTGTGAGAGTGTGTGTGTGCGTGTGTGTGTGTGTGTGCGTGTGTGTGTGTGTGAGTGTATGCGTGCGTGTGTGTGTGTGTGAGAGTGTGTGTGTGTGAGTGTGTGTGTGTGTGTGCGTGTGTGTGTGCGTGTGTGTGTGTGTGTGTGTGCGTGTGTGTGTGCGTGTGTGTGTGTGTGTGGCGCTCTCTCGCTTTGAACTCAAGCGTAGTCCATACACGTGTTACTACTTTTGGTGAAGAAGTCAGGTCTTAGTCAGATATGACTGAGCTACCGTATGACAATAGACGGTACTACCTGCTTTCTGTCAGCGCCGAATGTTGGGCGGCGCTTACCAAACCCGACACCCCACATTGTGCCAACGGCTTCGGGCGGAAGAGCGCAATTGGGAGGGTACTAGCCTTATCCTGGTGCGAGGAAATGCAACCCAAAGACAAAATAAGTCATGGCAGGGCAGACCAGGCCCTAAGCCTTGGTTGGCAGCTGGTCTAGGATCGAAGCTCCGACAGGCGGACAGTTAGAGCATTGCTTTGCTGATCCGGCAGCTTCTGCAGCTTGTCTTGTTCCAGATTATAGGTGTAAACTTTCCTCTGGAGTGAACTAGCCAGGCCGAGAGAGGGATCATGCTGCATGGGCAACACATGGTTTCTTTATTTTAGCCCAGGCTTTGTGCTAGGGAGAGGCAATAACTCCATCCCTGGTCTTAACCGGTCTCGGAATCAAAGCGAGAGGCAACTGTTACGGGTTATAAGTCCTTGTCAGTTGGCGTAGACATGGGGTGCCACGCGTTGCCTCTGACGGTGGGAGACACCTACAGGTGTCACTGATCAGCTACCGCCCGCCTCAAGCTGGGCAGCCCCCAGCCAATTGGGTGCTGATCCGCCACAGCCTGCCTGCTTCAATGGGTGCTTGGGGCTAGGACAAAATCTGAATCGCAGGCTGTAAAACCAATGCACCAGGTACTAATAAAAAGAATAGAAACCTCAAGCTACGGCTTGCAACCTGGAACGTGAGAACCATGTGTCCAGGATTTTCCACTGACTTGACAAATATCATTGCACTAGAAATGACCTATGTATTACAAACTCCTTTTTTAAAACAAAAGAGATGCATAAGGTCACATGGAAACATCCAAGATCCAGCCATTGGCATCAGCTGGAATTCATTATCACACGGAGACAACATCTGAACCATACATCATTAACTCGAAGTTACCATAGTGCTGACTGTGATACAGATCATTCTTTGGTTGTTGCAAGGGTTAGACTGACACCAAAGAGAATCTACACAGCTAAACACAAGTCTAGCCCCAGGATTAATATTACTAACACTCACGATCTTGGAAAGTGCTTTGAATTTCAACAGCAACTTGAAGACGCTTTCAATGATACATCAGAAAAAATTGTATAGTAAATGATAAAGGGAGTAAACTTAAGGAAACTATTTATAAAATAGCGGTAGGGGTTTACGGCACTGTGGATCATAAGAGCCAGATACTGCAGCCCTTGATTGATAAAAAGAAGATAGCTCTCTTAAGAAACAAGGAAAGACCAACGCGTAACACTCTGAGTGAGCTGAAGCAAGCGAGGAAGGATGTACAAAAGGCTGCCAGGCAGTGTGCGAATGACTATTGGATCAAGTTATGTGAGTCCATTCAAATCGCAAGTGATAAGGGAAACATCAGAAGCATGTATGAAGGGATAAAGAAAGCCTGTGGTCCAGTGATCAAAAGAAGTGCACCGCTGAAAACCTTGACTGGAGAAATCATCACTGATAAGAAACAGCAGATGGATAGATGGATCGAGCACTATTTAGAGCTTTACTCAAGTGAGACCAAGCTAGCGGATGATGACCTCAACGCCATAGAGGCCCTGCCAACTCTTGACCACCTGGACACACTTCCCACTATAACAGAAGTTAAGTGTGCTATAAATGAGCTTGCATCTGGCAAGGCTCCAGGTAAGGATGGGATTCCAATAGAGGTAATCAGGAGTGGGCAAGACACACTCGCTCTACAGATCCACCAGCTAATAGAGCTATGCTGGCGAGAAGGACAAGTCCCACAGGATTTCAAAGATTCAAACATCATAACGCTGTACAAGAACAAGGGAGATCGGAACGACTGTAACAACTATAGGGGTATCTCACTTCTGTGTATTGTTGGGAAAGTATTTGCCAGAATTGTCCTGCACAGACTTCAAGTCCTGGGAGATCAAGTCTACCCCGAATCACAGTGCGGCTTCTGTCAGAACCGGTCTACCATTGATATGATATTCTCATTGCGACAGATGCAAGAAAAATGCCGGGAACAATATCAGCCACTGTTTATTGCCTTCATCGATCTCACGAAGGCATTCGATTTGGTCAGTCGTGAAGGTCTGTTCAAAGCACTAAAGAAGATTGGCTGCCCACCAACTCTTCTGTCCATTGTGGAATCGTTCCACACAGGCATGAAGGGTATAATCAAGTTTGATAGCTCAACTTCAGAAGAGTTTGAAATCAATTTGAAATCTTCAACATATAATCAGATTGCTACTGGTACTATTGGTGTTGGAACTCTTCAACATATAATCAGATTGCTACTGGTACTATTGGTGTTGGAACTCTTCAACATATAATCAGATTGCTACTGGTACTATTGGTGTTGGAACTCTTCAACATATAATCAGATTGCTACTGGTACTATTGGTGTTGGAACTCTTCAACATATAATCAGATTGCTACTGGTACTATTGGTGTTGGAACTCTTCAACATATAATCAGATTGCTACTGGTACTATTGGTGTTGGAACTCTTCAACATATAATCAGATTGCTACTGGTACTATTGGTGTTGGAACTCTTCAACATATAATCAGATTGCTACTGGTACTATTGGTGTTGGAACTCTTCAACATATAATCAGATTGCTACTGGTACTATTGGTGTTGGAACTCTTCAACATATAATCAGATTGCTACTGGTACTATTGGTGTTGGAACTCTTCAACATATAATCAGATTGCTACTGGTACTATTGGTGTTGGAACTCTTCAACATATAATCAGATTGCTACTGGTACTATTGGTGTTGGAACTCTTCAACATATAATCAGATTGCTACTGGTACTATTGGTGTTGGAACTCTTCAACATATAATCAGATTGCTACTGGTACTATTGGTGTTGGAACTCTTCAACATATAATCAGATTGCTACTGGTACTATTGGTGTTGGAACTCTTCAACATATAATCAGATTGCTACTGGTACTATTGGTGTTGGAACTCTTCAACATATAATCAGATTGCTACTGGTACTATTGGTGTTGGAACTCTTCAACATATAATCAGATTGCTACTGGTACTATTGGTGTTGGAACTCTTCAACATATAATCAGATTGCTACTGGTACTATTGGTGTTGGAACTCTTCAACATATAATCAGATTGCTACTGGTACTATTGGTGTTGTAACTCTTCGCTGGCTGCTAAGGATGGGGACGAAACGCCTATGGGAATGTCCCGAATGCTGTGATGTCGGTTCTTATATCAATCAATCAATTAATCAATCAAACCATCAACACAGTCTTGGATCATATCTGTGTTCTTGACCCGACTACGTTATATGGCCGAGCCATCAAAGTACTTATCTCTTTATCTGGCTCTTTTTCCCATCAATTTTGCCAATTGTCAGAAAGTTTCAAGTTTATTTCTCTTCATAACGGGCTAAACATCTTGACTCTCCACCTATAATTTCTCTAATCACTTTACGGTTTTGATTTCTTTCTTCAAGGACTTTCTCATTGGTTATTCTGCTCGTCCATGGTATTCTTTGAATTTCCTGCAGAAATCACATTTCCACGGCAATTAGATACGTCTCAGCTTTTTTACCAATTGTACATGTTTCACGTGCATACAAAGTGTGTGTGTGTGTGTGTGGGGGGGGGGGGGGTATTTGTAAAGTCTCACTTCACTTTGTATATAGAAAAATTAGAAAAATGAAGTACATTATGTTATCAAAAAATGTGCTCCAGAGTCCATCATGAAGCAATATGCAGCAAATGACTGTCATCTGCTGGCGTAAATCTTTGCATTCCAAACAGAATGGTGTTATAAATGGACGAAAGAATTTTTCAAATTTGTTCTACGAGTACATACAAAGTGTAGTGTGACTTCACAAATACCATATATATATATATATCATCTTATCTTATCATCTCATCATGTTCCTATTGTACCTTGCGGTGTCGAGGTGAAGTATAAACATCGTGAGAGTGCACGATTATGGGCTTCATGTATCGATATCCCCATGGACTCTGCTATTCCTTCCGTCCAACGTTTACGTGGTCGGCCTCTCCCTCTGTTTCCATCTGGTCTTTACATCATTGCTTGTTGTGGTTATATTTTATATATATATATATAACACACACACATCAGCTTCAGTTTCGAAAAGCTAATAATTTCACATTAAGCCAGTGGTGCACAGATGTGTTGGTATCATCCGCTCTGTTGTCTCTAATGGTTGCATTGCGCATTTGTCTCTAGTAACGATAGGTAGAGAGTCGAATTGAGAAAGACAGAGAGAGAGAGATAGAGATAGAGAGAGAGAGAGAGAGAGAGAGAGAGAGAGAGAGAGAGAGAGAGAGAGAGAGAGAGAGAGAGGCAGAGAGAGAGAGAGAGAGTCAAATAGTTTGTTCGTCAGAAAAGGCAGTAACGTTGTGTCTTACTAGGTTAGCGGCTCTTGTTGTGTTTACATTTGAAGAGAGATGGACAAGAGGAGTGAGAGAGTGAGAGGGATAGGGAGAGAGAAAGTGAGAGAGAGAGAGAGAGAGAGAGAGAGAGAGAGAGAGAGAGAGAGAGAGAGAGAGAGAGAGAGAGAGACTGGGAGGGCGAGAGAAATGAAGGACGAGAGAAAGGGAGAGAAGAGAGAGACTGGGAGGCAGAGAGAAAGAGAGAAACTGAAACAGTTCGATCGTATGAAACCGCAGTGACATCATGAATCACGTGGTCTTGCCGACTTATCGGGTCTTACTGGGTCTATTGTTAAGGAGAGATTGTGTCCCATCAAGTATTGGATACGTTGTCTAAAAATGTCTCTTGAAGACAACACATTCGCCAACCAAGAGAACCGGCCACCCAACCTCACAATAGCGTGACCTGGGATATGTGAAGGCATCTCACGGCACAGCACAATAACAATATCTGTAATTCAGTTACTCTTTTCAAGGTCAAAGCTGTACAATATTTTGCCCTTTTTTAAACACCGGAAATGCACAGAATTCTCCCTATTGAAAAGAATAGAATTTCACACATGTGAAGACATGGTTCAGCTTTTTAATTTGCCAGCTGCCATAAAATTTAAGTGTCGGAGCATGAATTTCCTGTTGTGTTACCTAAGTCAGAACAAAAAAGTCAGTTAAGATACAAATTAACTTTTAACTATTTTTATTTCAGACAGTTTTCATTGTAAATCTTTCTATCTCAAACAATATTACACAAAGTAATATTAATATACAGGCAGCAGACATTATGTCTTTAACCTGACTACGAAAGAAAATGTATCAAAGAACCGAAATTGTTAATAGTGTTTATTCCTTTTGAATGTAGCCACCGCATGAATTGACACACTAATGCCATCCCTGCCTGACCTTGAAAAGACATTTGAAATAGAACACCCTATTTGTCTAACTAAACCAGTTATCACATGTCAGTGTGACTTCTTTATCACTGTCACGTGGATTTTTTCTTTTAATATTTGGGAATAGATTTTCATTGCTCTGTTCTATGTATGCATCTTTGTCCACTATTAATTTCTCTGCTCTGTGTTTGCTCTATGTTTGCATCTTTGACCCACTCATTGCTCTGCTTTATGTTTACATCTTTGTCCACCATTCATTTCTCTTCTTCTTCTTCTTCTTCTTCTTCTTCTTCTTCTTCTTCTTCTTCTTCTTCTTCTTCTTCTTCTGCATTCATCAGGAGTGTTTTTTTTTTCCAGATGTAATTGCGGTGTGTCTGTTAGGCACCCTTGGGCCGAAACCCTTAGGCCAACACATCCGACTTTAGCGTGCATTTTTGACCAGGTTAGCATTCCTGGGGACTCTCACTTTTGTGGTGCCGTCCACATCCCAGCTGGTCAAGTTAGAACGGTCGAAGACTTCACGATCAGCCCTCAAGGGAAGGCAGGGACAGTCCATGGCATTTTCCGCCATCCAGGGCGGCTTCCATAGTTGCAGAGCCGACACATAGCGCTCTGGTGCTGGGCTCACCGAGGGAATCGTCACGTCCTGCTCATGGCTGCTTTAATTCCTCACTTCAATGTATTGGGCCTTTCGTTCGCTACGTGCCGCTCCCCGCACAAACCAGGGACGGTCGGATTGCAGATGGTATCCACTCAGCGAGCTTTCTTTTCGGACATGTGCTTAGTCGCTGTGCCCGGAAAACAAATAGAGCTGTTCCGGGCACGACGGACATTCGGAAAACTAGCTAGTCAGAGCTGTTCCGGACACGAAGGTCATTCGGAAGACTAGATAGTCAGAGCTGTTCCAAGCACGGCGGACAATCGGAAAACTAGCTAGTCAGAGCTGTTCCGTTACATTCGGAAGACTAGTTAGTCAGAGCTGTTCCGGGCACGATCGACATTTCACTCGGACGTAATTGCGTAGTGCCAGTTTTTATTTGCCACCCTTAGGCCGGCACATCCGACTTCGGCGGGCATTTTTTTTAACTGAGGTTAGCCTTCCTCGGGTTTCGAGGGACGTTAGACTCTTACTGTTGTGGTGTCGCCCACATCTCAGCTGGTCAAGGTAGAACGGTCAGAGACATCACGGTCAACCCTCAAGGGAAGGCAGAGGCAGACCATGGGCATTTCCCGCTATCCAAGGAGGCTTCCATAATTGCAGAGCCGGCACATATTGCTCTGAGACTGGGCTCACCCGAGGAATTGCCACGTCCTGCTCATGGCTGCTTTAATTCCTCACTTCCATGTATTGGGCATTTCTTTTGCCACTGGTCGCTCAAGCACAAACCAGGGACGGACAGACTGCGGGCGACATCCACTCAGAAAGCTTTCACTTCGGACTTCCACGTAATGGATTCGCTAGCCAAGCGTTCCATTTCGTGTAAACGAGACATCTTCCACCTTTGTCTACGCTCACTCTATGAGTATAGATATAGACTTTCATCTTAACCATTGTGTGCGACTGGGGCGCATTTTCACCTTTAGTAACCGCTCACGAGGTAGGCTACACGTGCTGCCGGCTCAGCACCTTACCTCTATGCATCAGTGAGCGAGTAACGGCCAGGCCCTCTCATCCGGGGATCCCTCATATCCCCCAGCTGAGAGCCTTCGAACAGGTATCTAAACTATGCTTGTAGCGTGCTCAGCATCTCACCTCCATTTTGCAGTAAGTGAGTATCGGCACGGCTCTCACATCCGAGGGCTTATAGCTTAGAGGCGTTCAGCCATATGCCTCAGCTGAGAGCCTTAGAGTATGTGTCTGGACCAAGAATTTCTGCCTTCGTACGCCTGATTTGAACTTTTGACTGCTATCCTCAGTCTACCTGCAGAGCAGCAGGTTGTGTCTCTCTTAGTCTGGCCCCTAACCCAAGTCCTGTCCGACACATAGTTGTGCTTCCGTCGGCTTAGCTCTTGGGGTCATTGGGACACGCAAGCCGCCCCCACCGCGACAAGGTGGAGACACATGGGGAGGGGGGATTTCTCTGCTCTATATCTGCATCATTGTCCACTATTAATTGCTCTGCTCTATGTCTGCATCTTTGTCCACCATTCATGGCTCTGCTCTATGTTTGTATTTTTGTCCATGATTTCGAGCCCTTTAATTCCTACATGTGTGGGTACTCACGCTATCAGCACTGAACATCCTCCCGAGTCTAGATATCTAGCAGTAAGGGACATCTCCCTGCATACTGGCATATCTGTTCGCCGATGTACCCATAGCCTTTCCACCCATAGTGTCAACGGTAGAGGCCGAATCATTCACAGAAAGGTCTCCAGCTTCTGACGGTTAGAAACCTTGTACTTGCTCCGTGCTGGCATTTCTACTACTATCGAGTTTTGTGGGACCATGTCACGAATTGTATTTCATGTAAACAAGTACGATTACACTTCAAATGCCACTTCTGTACACATGTAAGTTACACTCCAAATGTCATTTCTGTAGACAAGTTAAGAATACACTTCAAATGCCATTTATGTGCACATGAAAGCGTACATTCCAAATGTCAATTCTGTACACAAGTTAAGAATACACTTCAAATGCCATTTATGTGCACATGTAAGCGCGCATTCCAATTGTCATTGTGCACATGTAAGAACACGTTCCATATGTAATGTCAATTTGAGAAAGAAAAACTCACACTCGTAATCTTGAACATTTCCTTCTTTTATTGTATTTTTAATTGTCATTTCTTTATAGTAAACATTCATATAAGAAAGAGCAAAGAAATACATTAGTAATTAATATTTTCTCTAAAAATTATATTTTAGTTACACTCCTTGTGTTTGCATTGTATGTACACTGATGACATTGCCATCAATTTTCTATACTTGTTTCTATAATTCCGTTGTGATAAAATGTCATAAATTTTGTGTTTACCGCATTACGTCCAAATGTGTGTTCTGAGAGAAAAACCTCTGTTTTTATTTTCTGGGAGGCAATTATATTTAACTTTGTTTAATTGCTGGAGTTTGGGCACGTTTCTACAGTGGGGGTGGGATGAGATAGGGTGGTCTCCAGGGATTACTTGAGAGTTTCTACTATAACAGCTTGTGAGATCACTTACAGAACAGGTGCTCCACGCAATCATACTCCGACCCTGACCACAATGTGAACTTATCTGCACCATAAATGTGTGTTCTAACAAAGCAGGCGGGTTTTTTGTTTACAAAAACAACCCTACATTTAATGACCTTTGTCATGTATGAATAAATTACAGCAGTGTTTTCACGATAATCCCATTATAAGAGCCGGAACTGGGTGGCTACGTAGATTTTGTTTCATTAAAGGAATTTTCAAAACAGGTTCGTTGGCATATTAAGCGAATGAACTTTCCTGATAATGATGATGATAATTTATGCATCTGATGTCATAGCTTCACCTTGCTCTTGCTTCTTGGTGTACTGTTTGCTTTCGGTCAATATCCGACCACAATCAAAAAACGCAATACATTATATTATGATAAATTATACGTGTTTAGTATCGCTAAATCTGTGGAAATATGTGCGTTATGATGCATAACTTATTGCAGTGTAAGGTTGTGAAGTTTCCATCTTTCAGATCAACTTGATACTTTCAGCGGGAATACTCTAGTCACGCCAACCTGAGGATATAATTACATGGCCAAAATAATCAAGAATTCTTTGTAGTCAAATTGTTGCTTCTGTTTATTTCTACACGGTTTGAGATGGGATGTTCTGATCTCTTGTCTGTTATCTGTTACCCACGGATGTCAATTGTGGAATCGCTTGGGAATCTCAAAGTAGAGTCGCATCTGATAGGAAGAAGGCTGTATACAAAACGGTAGGCTAGGTCAGTCCTGCCGGTCTCCCTATCCGAGGGTTTAAACGACTTTCTCCGTAATTCCTGTTTATCCACGTAGGGTAACGCAGCTCGCGAGAATTGGTAGCGGTTCTCGCCGCGTTGGTGACTTACGGGATAAGCGAGCCGGCCGCTCAGAAAGCAATAGCAAACTACTGAGCGTAATCTTGCCAAGAAATCAACAACAGCAGTAAAATGCTGATGTTGACAGCGATGTCCTGTAAAGGATGTGCGAAAAAAAAGGTCAGTACTATGACGATTCATATCTAGCAGACAAGTAAGGCATTTTATGGAAGCTGTGAAGATGGGGTTTTAACGCAGAATGATGAGCACACCGTGTACAGATAAACAGATTAATGAAGGTATCTTGAAAGACATTAATTCGCAAAGATAACTGGCTACTCGCGTCGGAAGAAAACAGTCCACATTCTGTGGGCAAGTCATGAGAAAGGGAAAGGTGGATAACTTTGTGACAACGGGCACGTCGGGAGGGAGGAGAGGCAGGGGAGAACAAGAGAGACATTTCTGGACAGTTTGAAATCATGACATGGAGGAATATCGGTATCAGAAATGATTGGCTGTACATGAGACAAAAGGCATCATCACCAACGAGCACGTCGGAAGGCAGGAGAGGCAGGGGAGAACAAGAGAGACATTTCTGGACAGTTTGAAATCATGGCATGGAGAAATATCGGTATCAGAAATGATTGTCTGTACATGAGACAAAAGGCATGATCACCAACGGGCACGTCGGAAGGCAGGAGAGGCAGGGGAGAACAAGAGAGACATTTCTGGACAGTTTGAAATCAATGGCATGGAGGAATATCGGTATCAGAAATGATTGTCTGTACATGAGACAAAAGGCATGATCACCAACGTCACATGGCTTGGACTATAAGAACAAGGCGGCGATTCAAAAGGGCAGTAGTACAAAATGAAGAATAGAGGATTCAGCTTGCTGGCTTTATATGTTGCAACACGTGCTCTTCCCCCTGGTCCCGCCTTCTCTCTCCCCACCCACCCCTTTTTCCAAGAATGTAATTCGATACTATTTATTAATGTATGTGCTGATATTGCTTCCATTAAGTAATGCAAGACTGCTCATTATCTTTTCTCCGTGGCGTCCTCAATATCTTCCCAATCAATCTGACCAGTTATTCCCAGCTTAAGAAGCAAACGTGTTCAGGATAATTAAAATGTATACGGAAACATATTCACATACAGACTATTACAATCACACCGACGTTTATAAAAATACAGATTTTCTATACTGAAGAGAATGGTGATTACGAGGGGTTTCAAATGAAAACCTTAAATATTGTTTTCGTGTGTGTGTGCGCGCGCGTGCGTGGAAAAAAAGTGATAGAAATTACAATAGGCATGCCACTATCTTGTAACCTAGCGCACATTTTTAAGGTTATCATTTGAAGTGCCCTCGTATTATCACGACACAATCATTGATGAAATACAGATCATGTTGGAGAGAATGAAGACTGTGACCACGGTACAGATATTGATGAAATACCTTTACTTTGTTTACTGTAGATGCACTGACACATCTCTCTCATTAGGTCTTGGGGGAACCTTTTCATAGTATTTTTTTTATTTACAAATTAAAAAACAAGAGAGGTCTACGAGAGGAGACGAGTTAGTTTCTGTGAGACAGCTAACTCTCTAAAAGGCCTCACATTTTACTATATATGTGGTCCTCAGTGGGTAAAGCGTGTGGTAAACCTGCGCCTCGTCTCCACCTCCTGATACTGAAATTGAGGGAATCAAGATAGCAACAGAGAAATTACTAAATACCAGCAATGGTACACAACCTGTGGTGTTATTGACAGATGCAAAATCAATATTAGAGGCGCTCCTATCTGGGAAACTGCCAGTACTAAGGACACTACTTTCTTAACTTAGCAGTCAGCATAAGGTCTGGCCTAGAGACGACAGTGGAAGATAAACTCTATGGACCGCTGTGTGAACAAAAAAGACAGTTAAATTCATACAAGAGACAACAATGCAGTTATAGACATATTTCAAGCGAACGAAAGAAGACGAAGAAGAAGTCCCCACCTCCCTTTTACCGCAGTCATTTCGCTGTCTTGTACACCTCATTTGTCGGAGGTTATCTTATTATGTGAGATGGAGAACCACCGTGACTTTTGCTACATGGCGTGGCGGTGATGATGCTTCTGCGTGAGGTAAAGGGCTCTTCTCCTGGCCCTGATGATGTTCGGTATACGGTGCTAGTTCCAAATGTATAAATACCACTGAGTACTCCATGGGTAATGTGGTCAAGGGTCAGTTGGACTAAAATGTTGACTTCTCGTCCTTGACTTGAGGACGTAAATTACGAGTACCTCAGAAGTCGGTGTGGGTTCGCCTGATCGCGAGGGACACTGGTAATAAGGAAAGCCAATCCACAAGCAAAGTTCAGCCCAGTGCTGCTAGAAGTAGCGTGTATGGACTAAGCTGAAGTTAAAAGCAAACGAGCACCACACACAAACTTCAGAACATTTGCCTGTACCCACATCAGGGTCGGCGGACCAGTTGTAGAAAAAAAAACAACTTTCAACCAATGTTCAACCAGCCTATGTGGCGTTAGTTACATTTGTGGTGGTTCATAGTGCAGGATAAGTTTGTCTAGCTTTCTGCGCCAGTGTTAGCTGACTCATCGAGCTTATCGAAGCGTTAATGCCTGTGACGTCAGCTGTGGGATTAGTCGGCGAGTTCTCCTTTGTGTCCGTCTCCTCTGGCGGTTTCTTTGTTCAGCGTTGGCTTCTGACTCGTCTGTTGTGATTCGTTGCAGTCCTTATAAGGGTTCTAGGGTGACTCTGCTTGAGTAATATTTCCGGTTGAAGACTGGTTTCCCCTTGAATTTATTCGTCAGTGAGAACCACTGAGAACGTCCTCAGGGAGAAATGGAACCCTCGGTCAACCCTGGCTAACTTTCTTTAATCCATTCCTTGAGGGTGATTCGAACACGTGCCCGCCGCGGTAGGCAAGCGCGCTAGCCGCTGGGCTGCCGCTATTTAGGCTGGTTGAAAGCGGAAGTGACAATAAACACAAAACTGCTGGCACAATGATCAACACTGAACACAGTTCGGTATAGACAGGCATAGCATTACACAATACTCACATGGTTGTATCCTTTGCTCCAATGTATATATGCTTTTGTCAGGGATTTCCTGGGAATCAGTGATCAACGACCAAGGTTCCTGTCGGTGAACCTTCAACTTTAAATCATTCTTCAGACTGAAATACAGTGTGCTGTTTTCAGCAACTCCAACAGACGAACCATGTCTCCACAAACTTCTCTGGATTATTGTATTATGTATATGCTCATATGCAAAGTCATCTAAGGCAATGGAAACTGAAATCTGTTGACTAGCGTGACCGTGATTGACAAACATGCCAACGGATAATTATGTTGCTTCAGGCCCAAGGTCCAGTCTGCTTCCAGCGACCATCTTCGTATCCACGGTGATAGGGTCAATGACAAGGCATTCTCTAACTCCCGAGGCACCATCAGCCATTCTATCATCTGTGTCATCTTTACTAAAATCATCAACATGGCCATTGTTATTCGCGTTTTGGCCGTTTCCGCAGTGATTCATTTGGCTGTGTGGCCAGTTGTCCCAACTACAGGAGGTCCCTTCAACGTCACCTGTAGGAGATAGTAACATTCGGCATTAGAAAACTAATTCTTTGTCACTTAAACTTTCTGTTACACATGCAGGAGATAATGCAGTAACATTCGACGTTAGAAAACTAATTCTTTGTACGTTGAACTCTCCGGTACACATGAAGGAGATAGTAACAATCAGTGCTAGATAACTAATTCTCTGCCAGTTAAACTCTCTCTGCTATATCTTCAGGAGATCGTACACTTCAATGTTCGAAAACTAACGCTCTGACAAGTCATTATAAATTAATTAAAGACAAGTTGAATAGTGCCTTTTCACTTACACCCATTATTATTCTCTAACAAGTTAACTGCTAGATTTATCTCACTGAATCCCATTGTTATTCTCTAGCACAGTGGTTTCTCAACCTTTTTTGGCCCGTGTCCCACCTTTACCATATTTCAGAACGTCATTCCCCCCCCCCCCCGTTCATACTTCCTACCTAAAAATTTTGGCCCGTGCCCCCCTTTACCATATTTTCAGAATGTCATCCCCCCCCCCCCCCCCCCCCCACACACACACACACAGTATACGTAATAATGGAAACTAAATTTAATAGCATATACTAAAAACAAGTCTCGGACGTCCACATAAAACGTGGTTTGTGGGTCTACTTACTTTATAAAATGAATTTTAAAAGGGTGAGACGTACAGAACCGTAAAGTATGAAGGGAAAAACAATATCAAGTAATCGGTTCTTGTATTAACGCGATCTTGAAATAATCTTAATTCCCCCCCCCCCCTGAAAACCCTAAAATTCCCCCGGGGGGGGGGGGGATTCCCCACTGGTTGAGAACCACTGCTCTAGCAAGTTAACTGCTATATTTATCTCATTGAATCCCATTGTTATTCTCTAGCACAGTGGTTCTTAACAGGTGGGGAATTCCCCCCCCCCCCTCCCGCAGGGGGGAATTTTGCGGTGCAAATAAATATAATATTAAAAATAAATATATATTAAAATAAATCGCATATAAACAAACTTTGAAATCTGCTGTACAATCTCCAGAACAAAAATTTGTTTGTTGGGTGGACATCATGATATGGTTACATGCTAAATCCCATCATTTTCTCTCAGCTGGTTACTGAGATATGGAATTTTATATTGGGGCAGACAAAAATAAATGGACTATAACTGTCCCCATTAAAGAAGAGCACGTTTTTAAGCCGAAACATTAAAAAACAAGTTTATGGCAAAGAAATTATGGAGTTGAGTTGAGCTGAGAAACGATATCACTGCGCTCTGGACATTCCCATACGCTCTCCGTCCCCTCGTTCAACAGCCAGCGAAGGTTCATACTGCTAACTGTTTCAACTGCCATCTGATTGAAAGTTCTCCTGATCTTCTCTCTCAGCCCAGCCGATCACACGCCATATCATTCTCTCCACATACGGGCTCTCAGTCTGTCCCTCCACCTTCTCCACCTGGTCCCACAGGCGCACGACCACCTCTCCCTTGTCCATAGGTAATCTACCATCGAGAAGTGCATTTCCTGCCTATCAGCCTCGTCAATGCTCTGTACTCCCGCATGGCCATGGCAGAACATCCATATAATTCTCACAACCTGTGACCTCCAAAACGAGACAAGCCTGAAGCGAGGCAAGCTATTCTAACCCCCCCCCCCCCCCCCCCCCCGCGCGCCCCCCCCCCCCAATGAATATTGTGTGTTTAATACACATTTTGGGATTCTCAGGTAAGTAGGAACACTTCTCATCCCATCGTTATGCCTTAATGTGGTCACAGGAGGGTCTTCTCCACGACTACATGTTGTGTTTTGTGTAGGTATTTGTTTGCTGATTAAGGCTGGTCGCCGCAACGTCCTGTATGTGTCGTAATTCTGTTATGTAAAGCTGCATTACTTTGTGTTATTTTACATTGTTTATATTATACACAAAATATTCCTGTCTCCACCTTACTAAGCATACACAGTGAGTGCGCAATGAACACGCGTGTTGCAGCGTTCTCCTCCAATCATCCATAAACAGGTGGTCAATCAGCGGTCTCCTCGAACCAAGCTTCCACCTCCATTCTAATACTGGAGGCTGTAGTCTCATGTCAGACTCTGTTTTCAAGCATCGTTCAATAGTTTTCTCTGTTTCTCACAACTTAACCATCAGTGTAGATATTTTGCCCTGGGCATGTGGGAGTGCGGGGGAATGAACAGGCTGATAGGCTGGCAAGGAATGCGCCTCTTGGTGGTAGATTACCTATGGACAAGGGGGAGATGGTCGTGCGCCTGTGGGACCATGTGAAGAAGGCGGTGGAACAGACTGAGAACCAATATGTGGAAAGAATAAGGCTGTGGGGATCGGTAGGGGTTCTGGAAGAATCTCAAAACTGGGAGTGAAGACCTGGAGAACGTTCAATCAGATAGCGGTGGGAACGATTAGTAGTATGACTCTTCGCTGGCTGTTGAACGAGGGGACGGAGCGCGTATGGGAATGTCCTGAGTGAAGTGATATCGATTCTTAGTTCAACTCAACTATGACCCTTGACTAGGAAGAGGTGGTTTCTTGTTTCAACTTTAGCATGAAAACGGCAGAAATACACCCAGGATTGATTCCACAGCTAACTTGTCCCTCTCCCAAAGCCAGGCAAGGATCACCCAAAACTATGGAGAACAGAAAATATGTTAGGCATATAAAAAGACATAGATATATGGAAAGGATAATTATGGAGAAGTGTTTTCGGGGAAGCAGAGAAAAGTAGGACAACAAAGAAGATGGATTCAGTATATGATAGATAATTATTTACAAGCGACAGCAACAGTGGCAGAACATTTGGCTAATGATAGAGAGAAATTTCAAAGGTGTGTTACAAGGGAAAGATGAGGGTGTTTCTAAAGTTCTGCCCAGGAAAAGCTACTCGGTAATGAAATGATGATAATACTGTTACATTACCTTCCTGTATCCAGGACAGTTATTTTTATTTTTGTTAACTAATGTAACAGCAGTCGGAAATAAGACTCGTTAAAAAACAAACTAAAAACACATTTAGCTACTTGTCACCGCTAGGTGGAACTTTGTCGTGGATGGCAGTAAATCCAATGCTGCTGAAATTAACTCCTGAAGAAGGAAAGGCACCAGACTTGGGGATCTGCACGGCTTGAACTTTTGCACTGTGTACTAAAAAGGACGGCTCAATTTGCAGATACACCGTGGTCTGGCCGTGTTCTGGCTCGTATTCCAAGTAAGATTTCATATTGCATGCAGATGGTGACAAGTCTGTGTGATTACTGGGAAAGAAGGATAGCCTCGGTGACTCGTCCTGTATTGCATATTGTCTGTTGACTGATGAGCATTGGTGCTTTGTTCCTTGACTATGCTGGTTGCAGATTTCGTGAAGCGATAGTAGTTCCCCCGAGTGATTTCTAAACAGATTTTCGAACTCCCGGTTAAATAGACGAGGTGAGCTAGGGTCAGAGTAACACGCAGGAGTACTCGTCTCAGGAGATTTTCCTTGGGCGTCGTGCAAATATTCTCCTGGTTGGCTGACGTGCTCGCTGTGAAACTGATTGCTTAGACTTTGGTATCTGGGCTTGACTTGCCCTCGGCTTGTGGTTGTGTGGGATAGTTGGTATGACCTGCTCAGGCAGTGGTTGGCTTTGCTAGGCTTCGGTCTCTTACAGGTGATGTAAAGAGGATTCATAGGACAGTTCTGGAGATGTGACAGCATCACCTCTGAACGATTGTATTCATTATTATAGCTGTCATGGTGATACCCTGCTGTTCCTTGATTTCCAGTTGGTGATAAGTGATGGTTTTCTATTGATAACCTTTTGCCTTTTCCGTTCATGTTGACCTGCTCTGAGTTGTGAGTTAAATTATCCACAGAGCATCTACTGACAGGGGATCCTATTTACATTGGCGTTATATTTGACAGAGTCGCCGTGGTCATTGTTTGCAGAACCGTCTGCGTCTGCAATCATCATGTGACGGTGGAAGGCCCGTTTGGTGGAGGAAGAGTAATCACGCAGCAGCGGATCCTCAGCCGGATCGACATCATTGAAATAACTACTAACCTTACGAATAGAGCTACAGCACGAATGAGAGACGGTCCAGTTCTCTTTTGACAAGGTCAGTTCTGATGACTGCTCGTATTCCAACAGGGGTCTCTGACTGCCGGCACTTCTGTGGCCAGCCTATGGCACAAGAATCTTGAGTAGGATTTTCTTGTCTGTGCATCGGCTGGTCTACTAGGTAGTTCAGATTCGGTTGTGGAGAGGAAGTCTGGCGATTTTGAGATGGTTATCTGAACCGTAATCTTGGGACTCAAAACTGGCGAATTGACAGGGACGGGCTTATAAACTTGACCCTCTTTGGCTTTTGCGCCTTCCAAGGTGAAGTATTTGGATACTCCATTTGCACCATCCCAAGTATACGGGCTACTATCTGCATATATGCGAGGACCATGTGAAACTGCCTGAGGTGTTACAGGCCCATGTCCATCGGATTCACGCAGGTTTTGACCTGTATTAACGTATCTTTGATAACACTGCAAAGTATCGTTCTTAATGTGGTACCAGACGACTCGTGCATTTCACCCTTTAGTCGTTGCTCAAGTGGTGAAGGAAGCGTCGGCTTATCATGCCTGTATGGCGGTAGATCTATATTTTCTTGAAATGATCGTGTATACAATTGTTTTTCCATATTTTGCCACGCTGAGCTATGATCAATGGGTGATTGGGGAGAGGCTTTACCCGATGCCTCCATCGGCTTCGTATTGTCCACAGGATTCGCTTTTGGAGCTGGAGATTTGCTAGTGTGCTGCTGTTTCCAAACTGGACACTTACCTGCTTCTGATGACAATGATGTTGAAGAATCTGTACTGGCTCTCACTACGAAACTCAATGCCTCTTGCTACTTTTGCTGCAGCGGAAATCGATTGTTTTGCGCTCTTTATTGCCTCTTTTAGGGATTGCCTCATTGAAGATCTACTGATTTTGTATCGTTTACCTTTAGTAATTAATTTCTGCTGGTAATCTAGCCCGCTTTGACGTCTGGAAGTATGCGGATTGGCGCTGCGGCTGCGCGTGAAATTGTTTCTGCTTCTTTTTTGCAACAAATGGTAATATTTGCTATCTCTGGCATAGAAATTCCCACTGTTATGATACCTTGCTGCTTCGACATCATTGTACACAAAGAAAGAATCTACAGATTCAGAAGTGTTACTAATATTTTCATAATTATTCTTTGGTGTAACGGTTCCGTGACGGGTAGCGGATGATATCCACTGTGCGTATTTTGCCGAGGACTGCCTTCTTGGGGATTCTCTTCGAGAATACATTTGTCTAACTGTATTGTCCTCCTGCCCTACTGGCTTACTGTTTCGGAAACCGCACTCACCTGTCTTCAACTCAGACTCATTGGACGGAGTCAGGCCTTTGTCTCCTGAAGTTGGTGTTTGCTGCTGTTGTACAAGATGACTATCTAAGGCTGCATAATGCATTGTTGTTTCGTAATCAAATGTGTTGGGCGAATTACGTTTATAATATTCATGTACTTCCTCTCCTTGGTTGTTGTGTGGAAAATCTACCTTTCCTACTTTGTGTTTTTCATCGCTCATTTCTTTAAATGCTCGTTTTGTATAATTCGTCCATGTTTCATGTTTTAAACTTCTCAGATTCAAATGAGTGCTTTCCTTGCTGGCGGCTCGGGTATCCAGCGGCGATGTGTAACGTTCGTCTGCAATCCCAGCATTTTTAGCAGCCTTGGCAAAAGGTTTCTTGGCGCACGACTTCCTGTGCAATCGTTCAGGGCTCTCAGATTTCGGTCGAGGTTTACGTTCATATTTATGTGAACCACTGTGTGCATCTTCTCTGACTGGTTCTGGATTTTTAGAGGGTACACACTGTCCGTTTGTTTTATCCACATCGTGATTGTCTCCAAGCGGATGTGAGCCATCGATAATACTCTGGACGTGTTTAAGGAGGACATTGGCTTTTCTCTTGCATATCTGTACCATCTGTAGCTGATGAAGAAGGCGACGTGATTTAGAGTCCATGGTCTCTGTGTCGGACTCATCATATTGTCCGCTTTCATGCAAGGTGCCGTGTGCGTCGTCTGCTACTGATTCTGATGCTCTTCTACGTTTGACATTATCAGTTCTTTCCCTGGCTTCAGACTTGTGCTCCCTCCTTGGCGACTTGGACGGTTTCATCCTCTTGATTCCTGTCACAGCCGTGCGCTCTTCCGAATCCAATGATTTTCCCTTTATGCATGCATCCTGTTCCTTGTGAGAATTAGTTTTTATAGCTTTCATTTCTGGCATACATTCGTCCGAAGGCCACCTAAATGAACACGCCCACTTCGGTTGATTGGCGTGAATACACTGCTGCAGGCTATCTTGATGCTTGGTATATTCTGATTTCGGATCATCTACCAAAGGAACGGCTGTGTTATGTCCTTCACTGTTGCTCTCTCGTGAAGGTGGCGGAGTATTTGTGGGTTGAATTTTGGATGATTCCACGTCACCATCTCCATACAACTGCTGAGTGTTCCTAGGAGCCGCGAAGGCAGCTGTTGGTAGCGTCACATCACTACACTGGCTGCGATCAGTGTGGCGCGATTCATTTCCAGGAAGGGTTCCTGCTGAAGGGTTGGCTGTATTCTCCACAGTCTTTTCCATTTTCTCTTGAGGAATATTCTGCTCCGACCGATGTTTCATGTCGGCGTGTAGACTGTGTTCTTCTTGGTCCACGTGGCTTGTGTTGTTGGAGGACGCATGGGCATCTGTCACCATTTTTGAGCTAGCCGTAACCGACTTGTGGTATTTCGCGGCTTGTTCAGTACCTGGGTAGGCAGCTGACAGAGACATTTGTTGAATTTCATTAAAGGATGGGTCTGAAGGAAAACTATCCGACTTAGTTGAATTCTTATCCACTAGTGGAAAGTTCACAAAGTCATGTTTGTGAAACTTCAGCCGGGAAAACGTAATTTCATTATCAGGAACTGCTTTAATTAGAACATTCAAGTCAGGTGACTCGTGCACACTTATGGTTTTGCTAGAGCTGTGCTCACTAAACGCGCACTCTTCACCGTGAACCAGAAACTGGTTTTCATGCATGGCCAAGTCTGATGCGCCATGATCCTCGGAAGCACGACACCGTGACCTGCCGGCAGCGCCAGGATCTTCAATAGCACGACATCGTGGCCTGCCGGCACCGGTGCTTGAACTAGACTTTCTGTGCTTTCGACTACACTCTGCCTCTTCTGATTCATTGTGCTGAAAACGGATGTATACGTTTCCCCTATTGGAAGTTGGCACACCAGAGTCACATAAAGGCCATTTGCTTGAAGACTTTGCATCTCTTTCATTCTTGGATGAAGTGAACGCACCTTCTCCTGACGACTGCGTGTGTTTCTTAGATCTTTTCGGGGCATCATTTGTGGGTGCTTGCGCTTTGAACTTTTTACGACTACTATCTATTACCATGTGATCCACGATATTATCGACCCTCCTGGACTCTCTCGTCAGACCATCTCCCTGACTTTCTCTTGTTCTTGACAGCAAAGGCAATGGCCGGCATTCAACATCATCATACTTCCGACTTGCTTTGCTACTTCTCGTTACGTGATTAAAGAGGTCATCTCTACAAGAGCCTTGTTCAGGTTCAAGTTGTGAATGATCCATACGATCATCGGCGTGGGCCCTGTAAGGAGTCAACGACATTTGCACAATGAGGACACGGAACGTGTGTAACATTGCCGGCTACCACTTCTGTTTAGTACGAGGGTAAGTTGATAAGTAAGTCACAAATGGCTGTAGAAAAATAACTAAATATGACAACTTGAAACCAGTTTATTTTTATACATACATTGTCCCTTTATTTCTCAACATAATTTCTACCAACATTGATGCACTTATCCCATCGTTTTATCAGTCATCCCAAACCGGCTGCATAGAACTACATGCTCTGTTTTCTAAACCACGTTTTCACTTCACATTCAACTTCGGCGTCACTCGCGAAATGTCTCCCGCCAAGGTGGGTTTTCAGTGGACTTAGCCCCTAGCGATTTCCAGTAAAGCGGTGCATAGCTGGGTAGAAAATTTAGGGCGAGTCAATAAGTAAGTCACACAGTTATGTGGGATGTCAGGTAAATGAAAACAAAGCACGCAGTTCTATGCAGTCAGTTTGGGAGGACTGATAAGTGCATCAATGTTGGTGGAAATTATGTTGATAAATAAAGGGACAATGTATATATAACAATAAACTGGTTTCAAGTTGTTATCATGTGTAGTTATTTTTCTACAGCCATTTGTAACTTACGTATTAACTTACCCTCGTAAGTAATGAAGGTCCCTTTTACAAACCCATGGCGCATTGGGTATTTGGAGCTAGATCCGACCGGCCGCCTTTACTTCCCAAGATATTTCTGGGTACCCCAATTTAGGCTGGGTTGACCTGTGAAATTCAAAACCACCCCGATGAGGATGGAACCGAAGACTAAGGGCACGGCAGGCGGGCGTCTCGCCACTACACCACCGCTCCTCCCAACAGTTATGTGTACGCCAGTGTAAATATGTTCAACATAAACATAACAATTGTAATATGGCGGGTTCGTTCCACATGCCGGTCCCTTGGATGTGCGGGTTGACTATCCCGATCAGAAAGCTGTGGCAAACTACATAACGTAACTTTACTAGTAAATCACAAACAGTCGGTAGGGACTGGATGTTATTGGAACGTCCTGCAAATGTCATGCATTAAACAAAAACAAACATACGAGGCACTCGCGACATATTCAAATGTTAGCTGTTCCCGTGCGGCAATATGCTAGGATATTCTCCATCTTCTATGTAAAGTCCAGTTCAGATTAGATGCATACGATAGTTCTGATACAACGACAAGCATGGCCAGATAATTATGCCTGAGGGGGGGGGGGGGGCGCTTAATGTAACAAACTATCGTCTGTCAGGACAGCAAAGTGCCGTGTGTGTGTGTGTGCGGGTGTGTGTGTGTGTGCGTGTGTGTGTGTGTATGTGTGTGTGTGAATGAGTAAGGGGGGTGGGGGCTTGCTTAAAAGATACGGTGAGGACGGTTTTGATGTTTGCATAATAAGCTCCCACTCTCAGCCCAAGCACTTGGTCCTGGGTGGTGGATCGGACGTCTAGCTTTCTCGGATAAGAACACTACACTGGGAGAAGCAATGTGCACGTTATAACATCCCTTGACAGTTTAAAATCAATACGAGCAGGCCATTGTCCAGACTCCGTGTCAACACGCACTCGCACAAGAATATTCCTAACATGTGTGCTTCTCGTATATGCCCACTCACTGAGACCCTCACCGGTGATGACGTGGCGTCTGTGGGCGTTGACGTGGTTATACTACTGTGATCTGTTCCGTGGGCGGAGACTGCGGCAACCATGGACTGCAATGATTTACCGTACAGGGACAACAATGTCAAGGACCAGTTTACACGTCCTCCTGTGACCTGAGTGTAAGGCGCCACATTTTGATAGACCGGTCGGCACGTGATGTAGTGGTCGCGCCGGCCTGTCTTCGTGAGCCATTTCCTTCTACCCATCTTAGGTTGGGTTTACCTGGCCGGACCGGACTTCGTGGCAAAGGTTTTATCGACGTGATTCGTAATCCCGTATATTCTGATTCGAAACACAGCAGTGCTGATTTTTTTTTTGTTCGAGAAAGGTATAGGTGCCGGTCGTTCTCCGGCAGTGCCGGTCGTTTGCCGGCAGTGGCAAACTTCTTTTTTTTCCCCATATCCTTTACAGGACATCGCTGTCAACGTCAGCATCTTTCAGCTGATTGTTGATTTCTTGGCAAGATTACGCTCAGTAGTTTGCCATTGCTTTCTGAGCGACCGGCTCACATACCCCGTAAGTTACCGACGCGGAGAGAACATCTACCAATTCTCGCACAAGTCACGTCATGTTACGAGAGTATACGGGATTACGGAGAAAGTCATGTAATCCCTAGCTACGTCTAGCGAAGGACATGCAACTTATTTTATTGTTTTACCTGGGAGTCACCGTTATATATATTTTTTTACAATCACCACATTATAGGGAGACTCGAACACAGCACCGTCTGACCGGCCCACGAGCGGGCTAGCCACGTTGGTATCTTGGCTAGTGTGTGTGTATATATATACATATATATATATATATATATATATATATATATATATATATATATATATATATATATATATATATACTATATACACTATATACACACACACACACACACACACACACACGTGTAAGGTCTCAATGCATGTGAATATTAAGAATATTAATTATTTCGTAAATGAAAGAAGACGAAAGAATAAGGAGGTGGAGGAGAGAGAGAAGGAAGAAAAGAAGAAGGAGAGGAGGAGAAAGAAGAAGAGGAAGGAGAAGGAAGCAGCAGCAGAAGAAGAGAAGGTGGCAGTGGAGAAAGAGGAGAAGAATGAGCAGGAAGCAACAGCTGAAGAAGAAGAGGGGAATAAGGCGGTGGAGAAGTAGGCGGGGGAAGAAGACGAAGAAGAGAAGGCAGAAGAAACGGGAAAGAAAAAGAAAAGGAGGAAGGAAGAAAAGGGGGGTGGAGAAGAAGAAGAAGAAGAAGAAGAAGAAGAAGAAGAAGAAGAAGAAGAAGAAGAAGAAGGAGGAGGAGGAGGAGGAGGAGGAGGAGGAGGAGGAGGACTCGCCTGTGCTCACGAGCAGTTTCCCCGCGCCCAGCTTTACCCTGGCAAAAGAGTCTCATCGGAGGCCTCTCTGACATCTCTGGTGCAGCAACCAGTCGAAGGCTCTTGGGTTTGATGCAGCAGAACTCCGTCGCCTTCAGCGTGGTTGTGGTGATGGTGGTGGTGATCTGTCGAGGACAGCCGGGACATGTTGGCAATGCGCAGAAACTTGCTTCAGATGTTTACCCTGTTGGTTTACTTGTCTTGCTCAGGTATCAGAGGTGCACTGACATTTTGCACCGACTGCATTGTTTCCTACAATAAATTGCGTACTTTAAATTAGATTCCAAAGCATGTTTGTAACTATAAATAAGTACATTTTCTTTTGCGCTCGCTTTGAACTCAAGCGTAGTACATACACGATACTTTGTAGTGGCATTGGACTAAATTTTGCGTGTGAATTAGCTTTTCCTATTACAAGTGTCCTTCGCCATCAGGCGAACCCACTCCGACTTCAGAGGTACTTGTAATTTACATCACCAAGGACGAAAAGACACAATTTTAGTCCAAATGATCAGTGAAGGGGATGAACCCCCTACCTCAAGCATCAGCACACCGGATGTTTAAGAACGAGCTCTCTTATCCATTCGGCCATGCTGTCTTCCAATAAGTAAACGAGGCGTGATCGGCCACATGGTAAAGTTAATCAGTACAGGATCTCTATTAGTCATGAGTCATTTTGGTCAATGGTAAAGTCAATCAGTAAAGAATTTATATTCGCGACATGAGTCGTGTCGATTTTATGATAAATATAATAAGTAAAGAAACTCTGTTCGCGCCATGAGTCATGTTCGCCTTTTGGTAAAGTTAATAAGTAAGGGATATCTCTTCACGCCATGGGTCGTGTTGGGCATATAGTAAAGTTACTAAGTAAAGACTCTTTTCGGGGGGTTCGACCACATGACCACGGGGTCTTCTGGCTGGCGTGCTTTCCACCTTGCTATGCGGATCTCCTTGTGTGAATATCTTCTTCGTGTCATGCTTTTAACATTACAGTGGAGAATTGAACCACAACAAGGCATGCCAAGACACTTGGTAGGTAAATCGTGATTGGGTGGGTGTTTGTTGATGTTTGTGTGTCCTCCCTACTTGTTGGGGTAGCAGGTCTCGGACTAATCCTCTTTTAAAAACAGAGAGAGATAGAGGGGGAGAGTGACAGAAAGAGAGGGGGGAGACCTAGGCGAGAGTGAAAGAGAGACAGGGGGAGAATGTGAAAGAGAGACAGAAGAGGAGAGTTTGAGAGAGAAACAGAGGGGAGAGTGTGAGAGAGAAACAGAGGAGGAGAGTGAAAGAGAGAGAGAAAACAAACACACACAAAGTGTACATACTTTGCAACGAACTCAAACATGGTAATCAAACATCAAGGTGGGAAAATGAATCGCATTGATCATCGTAATGTAATGATAATGCTGTCTATTATGATGATACTGATGGTGATAATGACGAGTTGATGATGTTGATTTTTATGATGAAGTTGCTGATTGCAATGTTAGTGATGATACTGTTGATAACCTTAAAGATGATGATAACGGCGATAACGATAATATTGATAATGATGACTGCATGATGATGATGATGATGATGATGATGATGATGATGATGATGATGATGATGATGATGATGACGACGACTGATGATGATGATGATGATGATGATGATGATGATGATGATGATGATGATGATGATGATGATGATGATGATGATGATGATGATGATGATAACGACGACGACCATGATAACGATGATAAAGACGCCCTTAAAGCAATGTATACTGAATTTACATGCCACATTACCTCAATCAATCCTTCAGCCTAAGTTTACCGCCAGTAAGTGATTCGGTAGGTATCAGCGCCTCGTGTCCACTGCGAGCAGTACGACCCATAGACCACATCAACAAGTTGACTGACCCACAGAGCAAGCACCATCACCCAGGTCACACCTTTCAAGTTCCCACCACCTACAGTTGTCCTCCCTCGTCTGTTATTCTGAGCGCTCGATGTAATACTGACGATCCGTTTGCGTGGCTGGGCGTTTGTCTCCAAGCAGACTCCGGCTGATGGTTTGAATAATGTATCTGTCTACAGCAGTTCTGGAGATGAGAGCAATAAAATCCAAGATTATTTTTGCTTTCACATCATGGTGTAATTTTTGGGATAATATAGGTAAGAAAGAAATCCCATTTTCAAAATTGATTATCCTTCGTTGTTATTTGAATACCAAATTATTCCTTACGTCAAACTTTGTAAAAGTTTCCCACATACTTTGACCACGTATATAAAATGTTTATTCTAGGCCATTATAATTTTGACTACCTAAGTTTTCAGGAAACTTATTGTGCGGGTGTATTTTCAATCCCTCAGCAATGCCCTGTCAAAACATACTCCTATGACTTTACATCATTTTATAATTTCTCTAGGAATATGTTCCCATGCTTCGTTGTTATTTGTTGTTTTGCCTCTTCTTTATTAGTTTTAAACGTTTTCAGTCATCTATTCCTCTTCAGTTTTGTGATAGATTCTTTGTTTTTAATTGGCGTTACCTGGCTTTGACCTCAAGACGTGCGGCTACTTCTAGTGCACTGGACTGATTTTTGTGTGTGGATTAGCTTTCCTTATTACATCAGACCCACTCCGACTTCCGAGGTACTAGTAATTTACATCCCCAAGTCGAGGACGAGAAGTCAAAATGTTAGTCCAGCTGACCAGTGTAGGGGTTGAACCAGATTCCTCTGGACCAGCATACCGGAAGTGTGCTTTCGACAGGCCGCCGCGGTGCATTAGACCGAGCCATATGTTGCAATGAAGTCGATCCTCTTGCTTTGTAAATGCTTTTAAACCCCCTTTTTTCAATCATCGGGACTTTTATTCATCCATAATCTTCTTGGACGTTGCTGATCACACGTGTTGTCAATATTCATATCATGTCAACTCTACAAGTTCGCAACTCTTTCAGTTTAGATGAAATGACACACCGTTTGATTGTTTACACCAACTGTCTGTTAATTAATCGGGTCTGTGATACATTATTGGTCCCACATGCTCACAATACCAGTATCACAGTATGGGATACGGCCTAAACGACCGTATTCAGACGAGATGTCTCCAGTAGCTATGAATTACACCAGAGGTGCACCCATTAGAACAGTGGTTCTCAACCTTTTTTGGCCCATTCCCCCCTTCACCATATTTTCAGAACGCCATTCCCCCCCCCCCCCTTCCTATCAAAAATTTGGCCTGTTCCCCCCTTCACCGTATTTTCAGAACGTCATTCCCCCCATTTCCTATTTCCTATCTAAAAATCCCCTCACCCCTACACAGTATACGTAAAAGTGGAAGGCAAATGTAATAGCATATACTAAAACAAGTCTAGACATCCACATAAAACATGATTTGTGGGTCTACTTACTTTATAAAATGAATTTTAGAAGGATGAGACATACATAACTGTAAAATATGAAGGGAAAAACTATGTCAAGTAATCGGTTCTTGTATTAACACGATCTTGAAATGGTCTTCATTCCCCCCCTGGAAACCATGAAATTCCACCCTGGGGGGGAATTCCCCACCGGTTGAGAACCACTGCATTAGAACCATCACATCAAATTCACGTCCTGATTTCTGCCAATGCGGGACAGGCATGAAATCACCCATGCTAAAATCTATATACGAGTTATTTATTTATGTATGTGTTTGTGAGTTTATGTGTGTGTGTGTGCGTGGTGTGTGTGTGTGTGTGTGTGTGTGTGTGCGTGCGTGCGTGCGCGGGGTAGATTTGTTAGGCTGTTTACTCTATCTATTTTTATCCTTTCACTTTCACCTCTATCCGTGCTTCTTTGACTGGATGCCGCTCGCTATTATAATTAAACATGCATGAATAGTACCATTCATTGATTTCCATTGGACAGTGGCCAGTTGACACTGTTAGAAGCTCACGCGCTATGGATACATCCACTATGAACATTTCCAAGATTCTCACTCTCCATAGCATCGTTTTTTTTTCTTCGCCACCATTCTATACTATATTGTTTCACTTCTCCTGATTCTTCTTCTTTTGTTCCACCCCTCACTGACAACTCCATTCGCCTCTTCTTTCAGTTGCACGGATTTTCTCTGGACCGTGTCCTTGCCTCTCTCCTTCTCAGACGTAGCCATATCTGCTCCACCCTTACGTGACCGCGCATTTCCCCACTGTCTGCCTACATATTGAGGATTACCCCTACAGTCCCCTTTTATATTTGAAGCCAGTCAGTTTAGTACCACCCGACAGTGGACTGAATCGCTGCGGGGGTCTGTTATCCATGGAGTCACCTTCATCTTCTTTCCGGCACAGCGGGGGTTGAGGGAAATGAAGTAGCAGATGGACTTGCTGGCTCTGTTACCGATGTTATTAATGCCCTTAGAACAATGTCAAGAGCCGAGGACTTTGACGCCAGTGAATCCACATCGTTGTTCAGAATGAGAGACTTGGAAGTAAGAACTGACACAGCCAGACACGAGAGGCACATCGGGAGAATGAGGTACCTCGTCAACCAACACAGAAATGGCACTATCAACCATCAGATGCTGATTCATATGCTGGCGGGAGGTTCTAAGCACCTATAGACTTGACCGGATGTGCAAATATGATATCTCAACAGATAACTAACTAACTAGTTTAGTACTACATGACATTTCATTTCATTCTACATGCTCATTTGTATTTCACATGTATGGGTACTATTATTTCTCCTTAATGCAGTCACAGTGGTGGTATTTGTCTTTGTTTTTGTGTTGTTGCGGTTTGTTACTTGTTGTGTGCCAATGAAAACATGTCGGCACGGCGCTCTCTGATTTTGTAATTGTAATTTTATCAAATTGATCCTCATTCCACATTTTCCTTTTGTTTAAAGTTACAGAGAAAGTTTCTAGTTATACTACCAGCTGGCTTCCTCAATATATGCCATTTCCAGTGTTAGCATCTTTTCCCCCACCTTAGGACTCACTGGAATCTGGCACAAACTGTGATTCTATGATATCATTTTCTTTCCTCAATTCTACGCAGGCATTAAGTAATTAATACGTTTAGTTTATTTGAAAATGTTTCATTTGTATTTTTTGCAATACTGTATATTCTAAGTATACTCATTGTATGTATTTCACAGAACACTCATACATACTAACTAAATAACACTACTCAGTATAAACACACAAGACAGGAGGTTGTGAACAAACATAACGACCAACACCATAGAACATGGACTATGAGAAGAAAGATATAAAACTGGTAACCTTGTATAATTTGATGGTTATGCCCAGATCTGAAAGTACACAGTGTCTATACACGGTGGTGACACATTTTGCTGAAACTATGTTAGTTACACAACCTTACATCGGGCTAGACTGTATGCTGGAAGATGGCCTTGATATCTTGTGTGTGTTGTTTAGCACCGAGTGATGGATGCATGCGTTCAAGACATGAAGGCACAATAAGCAGCGACATCAGCAAGTGTGCAGTTTGCTGTGCAGTCAATCTTTAATCTGCTTTGATATTGATACAGGGTGTGTTGGCGTAGTGGACAGGGAGCTACGCTGATAATGCCATGAGCGCTGTCCCACGAGGGTTTGAAATCGGCGTTCGTCGTCTAGCTAAGTGAGGAGAAGACTGGCCTTGTATTCATACGTGGATTCAGGCTACAAAACGTCGCAGACGCATAGCAAGTTCATACTTCGTGACATATGTTTGTTTGTTGGTTTGTTTTACTATTCATCATCATTATTTAGCAGGCTGTTGCATTAAGCCGCCCACATCGCGACCCGATGGAAAGTCTCGATCTTGTGTCATTAATATGCCTGGTGTATATTCATGACCAGGATGACATTACTGTCACGTGACCGCCTTCATGTTGACCGATCCCTGCCTTGTCAGTACCATTGTTGAGACGAAATAGGAAACTATCCCTATAGTAGCAAAGCCGTCTGCCTGGCAAGGGTGAAGAGGCGTTCATGTCTCTCCGCAGATTTCTATCCTTGGTGTTCTAGACCAGTCCTATTGATGACTTCCTCCATGCCACGGTCTCTCTCCACCCAGCATCATTTCTCTCGGGCGGCCTCTGCTTCCACTGCCGATGATCCTACCAGTTGTCACGATGTTCTCCTAAGCTTATCTTCTTATCACATGACTAAAGACTACTGCTTGTCCCTTTCTTACAATTATGTAGAAAATTTGTTTGTTTGTTTGTTTTTCATTAGCCTGTTCCTACTCTGACTGTCCTTTATACAGCTGGTTGCATGTTCTTTACATGATGTTGAAATAAACCCCAGCATTGACTGATTGTGATTTTATATGCAGTTTTACGTTCAGTTGTTTGCATTTCAGTGTTGCTGTTATTTTCTTGTGACGTTCTGTGATGTGAGGAATCATGATAAACTAGGCATCTTTGAACAAGGTAGTTTGCCATTGCTGTCCTTCCTGGCAGTGACCATACTGGCTGGAGACTGTAGCCAATGTCTCGTTAAAGAGATCTTCTGCCGACCGTCGCGAAACTTGAGACCATAACCAACAACTATCTGTCGGCTGCCCTCAAAAACTTCCTAAATCATATACGAAAAACAGTACAGAATATTATGGACAGATAGAAAAACCAATGGACAAGTCCTACAAGAAACAAATGAAAATCTTACACTGAATAGAGAAATTAGACGTAGACAGTCAAAATTTTTGGTCACGCTATGAGAAGAAATAAACTGAAGAACTTGGTGACAACTGGCAAGATCGATGCGAAGAGAACAAGGGGAAGCCAGAGAAGTAAATATCTGGATGGCTTGGCCACGTGTTATGGTTGAGACAAGAACACTGCGCTGATCCACGACTCTGGTTATCAAGTGAGATGGCGAATCATGACCACCCACGCTTATCGGCATGGCACGTGATGAATGAAGTTTACATTATCATATGAGTTGCCGACGCTGATATCATTATGACAATCAGTGCAAAGCAATCTTCTCCCTAAAGCCTACTGCCGACTTCGAACCCAGTATGTCGAGATTGTGAAACTGCGTTCACTATTCCTAAGCTACAGACACTCATACGTTTCTATATATCGGATACAATTATTAGATTATCATAAAGTATCATTATTGCGCCTGGCAGTCTATAGGTACTCACATTCCTCTTCAGAACATCTAGGAGAGTGTGACGGCTGACCACACGAGGTTCCTGTTAGTTTTTCAGTTTCCCCACAAAGCCTTCACATTTGGCAACTCCCTGCATAACACTTATGTCTCTCATCCGAGGCCAGGCCGTTTGATCGCCCTGAGAAGATCCACATTAGGGATTAAGCCTAAGTTATTCACATAAAATGCGAATTGCGAGTCTACTTACGGTATAAAGCGAATTTCAGAAGTGCGAGAAGTACAGAGCCATAAAGTATGGAGGGAAAAACAATATCAAGTAATCGGTTCTGGTATTAACGCGATCTCCCCCCCCCCCCCCGAAACCCTTAAACTCCCCCCCCCCCCGGGGGGGGGGATGGGGAATTCCCCACCGCTTGAGAACCACTGTTCTTGTAGTAGTAGTAGCAATACAAGAAAGTGGGCAATCTTCCGAATAACGGTCCGAAATTATTTATTGTAAAAATCATCCCTTACATGGCATCATTAGGTGATATAGTAAAAAAAATATTAATTATATAGAACGGATATTGAAATAAAGAATCATATAATTTAATGTGTTGTCGATCACTTCTGGTTGAGTGTGTGGTGGACTGCTAGACCGATCGATTGATGCAATAAATGTTTCTGGGCCCGGAGGACCCTCACTGTCGTCGAAGTGTATATCCATATCTTGTGCTACTCGTTTTACCATGTGTATGTCCCACGTGTCTGCTGTCTTCGCGCTTTGAATAACGCTCAGTATGATTCGAAGCGCGCTGCGAATAACGCCTCCCTTGTATTATTATGTTATGGTTAAACTCTTCCACTCTGCACAATCCGTAACAACTCACGATTTAGAACAGAACTCGACATTTCCTCAAGGACACAACACTGGTGATATTTTCACTAGTATATTATCTCTAAACATTGTACAATTTACATTATCAGTTACACACAATCTTACACAACACTTAGAGCCTACAATCACTATACAATCTAACTAATAACTTAGTGGCACATTGTGTGACCATCACTACTTGAAACGAGAACCAGGCCCGGACTTGACCGTGGTTCAAGCCCAACTGATCTTGAAGGTGATGCTACGTCCTTTCACGGAGCGTCCCTAGCGCTTGTGACCAACGCTCGTGGCGGGTCACTTTGCACGATCTCTTCGTACAGACAGAACTGTTTCCCAAACCATGCCATGATCTATAACTTTATAAACTCGATCATGACACTTATCCCAGTATCTCTATCACTGTCAAAGTGTATATTTAGTTCACGGAGAAAAAGGTGGCCTGTCTTTTCCTCTGTTGGCGGACGACAAGCGTAGATGTCAAACCCTCGTCCGACCGCGCTCAGCGGAGCTCCCTATTAACTACATCAAAGCACCTGCCACATATTAATATATGTGGATATATTTTTCCTAGAGGAATGGGGAGATCCGAGGCCACGGAGATGTGGTTTCTGAGACGAATAAAGCGAATACCCTGAACTGCTAGATTAACCGACAACGAGCGGTTCGAAAGGGCGAATCAATGTAAAACATTGTATAAAACCGCAAGAAAGAGACATACAGTATTCTTTAGTGGTGTAACGAGAAGAGAAGCATTGAACAATATCGTGGCCACCGGAAAGATCAGCGCCAGAAGTAGCAGAGACAGGCCGATAGAAATCATCAACAAAAGAGATTTAAAAGGCAAGAGAATCGACTTCATTGTATCGGGTGTTATTCCATATGAATATCAGTTAGGGAACCCTTTGAGCCCACCAAGACAGTTAATAAATAAATAGGATTTAGGATTTCGTGTTTCCATCCTGTTTCAAGATATTGCGATCAACACCAGCATCTTTCAGCTGTATGTTGATTCCTAGGCTAGATTACGCTCATCAGCACGCCACGACTTTTCTGAGCGACCGGCTCCATACTCTCATAAGTCACTGGCGAGACTCGAACCGCTTCCAATTCTCGTGCGCTCACGTCAACCACGAGAATATTCGGGGTTACGTAGAAAAGCTGCTAACCCCTCGGCCAGGGAGGACGGCTAATAAATAAATGCACACCTATTATTTGACGCTGATAGTAGGCGAAAGAATTAGAGAATGTTATGTTGTCTAGTGCGTCCTCTAGTCTCTAAATGTTTCCCCTACTTCTGTGAGCGGCAAACAATATGTGTGCATGTATTTATCATTCTTATTCCACACACCTCGGTCTCTTTCAAGAGGGCAACCTGAAGAAAGCGTCTTACAGAGCACGAACTCCGTAGCTTCAGCAGCGACCCCCCGAAGTCTGAGAGAAAATTCCAAAGATGAACCGAATGATATAGTCCGGAATCATACCTCACAACCTTAGGAGCGCGAGGTAGGCTACGTAACCACTGTGCCGCTGTGGCATCCATCCATTATGTGCCATGCCGATAAGTGTGGGCGGTCATGTTCTGCCATCTCACTCGATCACTAGAGTCGTGAATCAGCTCCGTGTATCTGTCTCGACCATGCCACGTGGCCAAGCCATCACAGTGTTTACTTCTCGGTCTTCCCTTGGTCTCTTCCCTTCGATCTTGCCAGTTGTCAATAAGTTCTCCATTTCATTTCTTCTCATAACATGCCCAAAAAAATTTGGATGTCTACGTCTAATTTCTCTAATCAATTTACGATTTTCATTTGTTTCTTGTGGTACTTGGTCGTTGGATTTTTATATCTGCCCATGATATTCTTTGCATTTACCTCAGAAACCACATTTCCAAAGCCATCAGATGTTTTTCAGCTTGACTGCTCATTGTCCAAGTTTCACATCCATACAAAAGTACAGGCTCTATGTATCCCCTCAACACTCTTTTTCTCGCTTCAGTTGACATCAATTTATTGGTCAGTATGTTTTTCATCTTGCTTGCCATGGCGATTCTTGTTCTAATCTCTTCAAGGCATCTCCCATCAGAAGTTATGACTGTTCCGAGGTAATTGTACCTATTCACTTGTTGAAGAATATTCCCATTTACTTGTATATTACATTGTTGCATTTCGTGGCATGGCGTAGTAATAATATCAACAGAATTGATCCACACCACCAGGGACCGCGATCTGGGAAAATAAACGAAGCCCTGCGCCATGTGACAGGACACTTGATGGTGACGATGGAAGCACGGAAAGATTCGATGCGCATGTAACTTAGTGAAATAGACAGCGTATGTCTGTGGGTGCGAACGGTGCTGAACATGTTCTCGCACTATTGGACGTCTGCGAGGACCATCTGTGTACATGGCGGTGTCTTTCATTATGTTGTTATTTTTCATATGTTGTTTCGAACGGTGTGTCATTTCATCTAAACTATACGTGCTTTCGTTACCTACCAGCCAGTATTGCTAAACTTCTTAGCTCGCCAGTTTGAATATCGTTGAAGATGAACCCATTATAACATCGTGAATGAATCGCCTCAGATACGCGTGTTTTGACGATCATGATGGCGTTTCAGCTGACATATGATAATACCAGACGTAAAGTTAGTTCGCAGAGACTTCTAGAACAATGTCTCCTTCCATGTATGCACATTCAGTGACTAAATTATTTGAAGCTAGGCTAAACGGTGATCTCGGTGCTATGTTATATATTTATACGGATTTACGTTTCAAGGTGTTGCTTGATATCCCACTAGTATATACTATATATTTGTCACAGCAATGCCTTACCAATTCTCCAGTGAGGTCACCAACCAACAAACTGACCGTCGCAAGCCTCCAGGTGGACGAAAGAAACCCTGTTATGATTTTAACGCTTTCAAATGTTCATATGACAATAGTAAAGATAGCACTTTAGATGATTCCATTAGCTTTCCTGGTCAACGAAATCCGACAGACCAATCAGAAGAGACCTCCAATAGCCTATTACAAGGGCAGACAATGCTATTTCAACAACAAAGCAACGCGAAGGATTATTACCATAACTTTGCGGAACCTTTTCAGGAAAACAAACAAGCACAGCAGAAACGACAATCACCAACATTGCAACTGCAGCGGCCTGGACAACAAGAAAAACAACTATTTTATCAGCAAAAGTTAGACATAGCAAATATCCACCATGGATTAAACTCAAAGGAGTTCTCTCAAGATGGATGCAGTAAGCCAGCGGAGCATGAGAAAGCAACGGAGCATGAGGCCAGCCAGCACGCTGCCTACCAACCATTCACGGAATCCTTCCGTAACATGACGATTCGTGATCTCATTGATCAGTGCCAGGATCACGTGTGTGTCATTAACACATGCAACATGCTTCAGAAGATCGTCACAGACGAGCTGATGAAACAGGTCAAGGTAAGACAGTAGTTACGGGCTTCTGCTATCCCATAATCCCGTCTGTGGGTCGTCAGTTTGTCATTATTATGTATTAGCAGTAGGGATATTCCACAACCCACCATCTTCACCGTTATGGGTAATGGTCATATGCAGTGCCAGATTTAGACCACACGAAGACCAAAGCTATATAATGCTTAGGGGTTCCAGTAAAACATTACAACATAAGATATTCGAAGTTAAAATTAAACACATGAAAGCATCTACCGATCACATATGAGTAATCATGAGATTGCTTTGATAACTATTATAGATTATACTGTACACACACAAGTATATGATAATCGAATCGAATCACATACACACACACACACACACACACACATATATACACTATATATATATATATATATACTATATATATATATGATCCCTTTCGACGCCATGAAGCTTATTGGGTAAATGGAGCTCGCCTTTACTGTAGACCAATGGTCACTAGATGGGTGATGGTGGCCAATATCACACCGACTGATCTCCTTTACTTCCCAGGACATTTCCTGCCACCCATTCTAGACTGTGTCAATATGGGAGTCCTGGTTAAGTTGGGGGGGGAGGGGGTGCAGAATTCCCACCTTCAGGGAATTCGACCACATGACCATCGGGCGGGGAAAGAAGCGCTCTAGTCAATTCGCTACTGGGACTCACTGGGAGAGATAGAGAGAGAGACACACAGAGAGAGACACAGAGAGAGAAAGAGAGACAGAGAGAGAAAGAGACAGCGTGAAAGAAAGACACAGAGAGAGACAGAGCGTGAAAGAGAGACAGAGAGAGAGACAAAGGGAGAGACAGAGACAGGCACAGAGAGAGGCACACACAAAGACAGAGAGAGAGAGAGACACGCGCACACACAGAGAGACAAGCAAATTGATAAATAGAGAGAGAAAGCGACAGAGAGAAAGAGAGAGAGAAAGGGAGAGTGACAGAGAGAGAGATAGAGAGAGATAAAAAGAAAGAGAGAGAGATAGAGAAAGAAAGAGACAGAGAGAGACAGATAGAGAAAGAGACGGGCAGACAGAGAGAGAGCGACAGAGAGAGAAAGAGACAAAGAGAGAAAGAGAGAGACAGAGAGAGAGATAAAGAGAAAGAGAGAGAGAAAGACGAGAAAGAAAGAGAATATAGAGAGAGAGAGAGAGACAGAGAGAGAGACAGAGAGAGATAAAGAGATAGAGAAAGACGAGAAAGAAAGAGACAAAGAGAGACAGATAGAGAAAGAGACAGGCAGACAGAAAGAGAGCGACAGAGAGAGACAGACAGAAAGAGACAGAGAGAGAAAGAGACAGACAGAGAGAGACAGAGAGAGACAGAGAGAGAGACAGGGAGTGAGAGAGAGGGAGAGAGGGAGACAGACAGACACAGAGAGAGACAGACAGAGAGACCTAAAGATTCAAATTTCGCAAAACCTGTTGGCATCTGCTTGAGGCCTCTGGCCTCTGTGCATCGTGGGGTCAAAATGTATAATTGGTCGAACTTACTGTATACATGAATTAGATACTGGTTGTATGATGTCCGTTCTTGATGTTTTTAACGCTAGAAATTGAATAGAAATGATTCATGATCAACAACATCACGTGCTATACCGATGAACCTGGGCGGATACAGTTTGCCGTCTGACACGAATACTGTAGTCTCGGGTTAGGTATGGGGTCGTCCAGATATTTATCTCGTTGTCTTTCTTTTGTTCTTTCCCTATAAAGGTTGCCAGTTGTCAACACGTTTTAACGTGTGTTATTACAAATTCTTAGACGAGAGCGAAAAGATCATATGTTTAATCCTCTTACCCTCTCTCTCTCTCTCTCTCTTCTCTCTCTCTCTCTCTCTCTCTCTCTCTCTCTCTCTCTCTCTCTCTCTCCTCCTCCTCCCTATCGTTCTAATACTCGCTGCATTACTCTTTCTCTACCTTTTCCCCATTTCTGTTTTCCCCTATTTCTCTCTCTCTCTCTCTCTCTCTCTCTCTCTCTCTCTCTCTCTCTCTCTCTCTCTCTCTCTCTCTCTCTGCCGTTCTCTACTTCTCTACCTCTCTCCTATCTTTGCCCCTCTTTCCCTTCTCTCTCCTCTTCATACCGATTTCCTTCTCACTCTATCTCCCTAAATCCCATCTCTCCCTCAATCTATCCCATCTCCCTCTCCTGCAGTAAACCCTCGTCAAATATGCCACTAGAGCTGCATATAGTGAAGCGTAGGATGTATTACCGTAGCGCTGGCAAATTTACAATATTAATAAACCTATTCTCAATTGAATATACACTGGTAAGCGTATATTCTCCTTTAAGCATTGGGATCGTCGCCGACTAATTTCATACTGAATTATAGAGTGTTATTTAATTAAATCAATCAAAAAATCAATTAAAATAAACATATAATCCTTGTATCACCACTTGCGCGCACGCGCACGCCAGAGTAAATAAAGACCAAAAAACATAAGTATAAGCATAAGTGCATGTTAAGTTGATGGCCAGAAAAGAGAATTAATAACGACATTTTGAAATTTCAGATATTGAAATATGGCACTATGTACATTAAAATGGGTAACAATAGAAACACTTAAGTGTGACTAAAATTAGCAGAAATTCAATCAATCAATCATGTGCCATGCCGGAAAGCGTGGGCGGTCATGACTCGCCATTTCACTCGATCACCAGTGTCGTGGATCAGCTCAGTGTTCCTGTCTCGTCCATGCCATGTGGCCAAGCCATCCAGGTAGCAGAATTTACAAGGGCAATAAAACATGCAATGCAATTGAAAATATAGCCAGCAAAAGAAACACATAATAAAAGTCAACAGAAAATGATAAAT
Source organism: Cepaea nemoralis (assembly GCA_014155875.1). Classification (NCBI taxonomy): domain Eukaryota; kingdom Metazoa; phylum Mollusca; class Gastropoda; order Stylommatophora; family Helicidae; genus Cepaea; species Cepaea nemoralis. The sequence continues at coordinate 55,307 of JACEFZ010001585.1, forward strand.
TTAACAATTAAAATGATATACTGGATTTAAAGGTTATAAAATGTTTCTTTCGAATCTTGTTTTAACGGTTGATCACATCAGTGGCATCTTGCCGTCTTGACAGACAATAGTTTGTTACAATGTGTTACACAAACATGGCATAATAACTACACCCCATGGTGGTAAGGCCGGTGGTGGAGTTATACCCCTCCATTGCACAAAGCCAGGGCTGAATTGTAGAGACCATGTGTTGCCCATGCAGCATGATCCCTCTCTTGGTCTCCCTAGTTTACTCCAGAGGAAAGGTAACAGCAATATATCTTAAACACATGCATTCCTTGTATGTCATATCTTTCATGCGTTACATTCTGTCCAATCTCAACTGATATTATCATCTGGCCTAGTTGGACGACATCGTGTACCAGAAGCTAACTGCCAGGGCTCAGCGCCTGCAACAACAGACTGTGTTTCTGGAGAAGGTGCAGGCGCCTGGCTGGGTGAAAGCAACTCTAGATGATTTGATTACCCTAGCCACGAATCGAGCCCAGATTCACAAAGTTCACGCTGAAAATCTGTTGAAGGAATGCGAGACAATTCAGGTGAGTGTTTACTTCATACACCAACAAATAAATTAAAGTACAACTTTTTAGAACATGCGTCTTTCCTGTGGCTGGATATGGATGTGAGTCATGGACCATTTCGCAATGCCTTCTTCCTCTGACCTGTAACTTCCATGTATGCATAGGGTCTGAACCAACTCAAACCAAACAGCCCTATCTGTTATTATCTCTTGCAGCTTCCCCCCCCCCCCACATCCCCCCCGCCAATATTATTTATCTCTGCAATTCTCTTCTTCGTGTTTTTTAGGTACCCTGCTATTTTATTCGCTTTATGGTTCCCAAACAAGAGAGTGTCATATTGCCCTCAGGTTTCTTCAGTGTGTGTCCGTCCTATCCATCGCCAGCATCTTTTTCTCACATCTTGATTCGCTGGAATTTATTTATTTTGCAATTACTACAGAAGGCAATTGTAGTTTTTGAGCTAACATGCTACATAACAATTATTAGAAAATCTTGAACGTGAACTAACCAGAATAAAAAATATTGAATTTCTATAAGATCTGAATATCGAAGACAACTGGCCCATAAACAATACCATGTCTGGGAAACTGAATTATATATTATATTAAACTTCACAGTGGTTTGGGGAGAACAGTGATTTGGGGGGGGGGGGCAGCATTGTTCCCGGAAGGAGATGCAGGGGTTGGGTTACAGGATATTGCAAAAGCCTTGAGCATGAGGGTCAGTGAGGTGAGAGAAATGGCAGGAGATCGAGAGGCTTTTCGACGACCGTAATGAGAGCGACGTTTCTGCAAAGGCATGCAACATGATGATGATAATTTACTTCCTGTGTATGTGGCTCTTTTACTGTTTGACTACTCAGTAGACGGGAGTATTTGGTGAACGGTTCAATTATATATATATATATATATATATATATATATATATATTATATATATATATATATATATATATAATATTAGGTGGCAGGATAGGATTAACCCTTATCAAAGAAGAAGTAAGGTGCCCTTTCCCTGCGCTAGCCTACAGGACACCCTTGGGCAAAGTTGAGTACCCGTTTAACCCCCAGATCGGTACTACGTGACCATGGATGCAAGTGGTGGATGAAGTTGAAGAAATTTATTGGTTATGGTCGCCAGTTTTACGTCGGTAGGCAGAGGATCTCTTTATAGAGACAATAACTACAGCCATCGACTAGTATGGTCACTGCCAAGAAAGAAAGCAATGGCAAACTACCTTCTTTACAGATGCGTAGAAGATCATGTTTCGTCAGCTCATAGAAAATCAGACAAATGGCTTAATAAGTGTTCCATGGGATCAATGACAGATATATCATAGGACCTTAGTCGGGTTTTTATTTAGTTCAAGATGTTATTTGCACATTTTCTTTTCAAATTGTACGTTATTGTGGTGGTAGTATTTTTTTTTAAAAAGCCAGTCTCCGTGGCTAACGGCTTGCGAATCGCGGTTCGTAAGCCGCTTACCAGGCGTTCGAAACGCAGCTGTGGCCGATTTGGCAGCAGACCGTGTCGCGTTGTGGTATAACGCGTTGTATTATAACGGTATGGGAGCCGGTCGTTCAGAAATCAATGGCAAACTACTGAACGTAAAACTGCCAAGACATCAACAACAGTATAAAAAAATATACCCAGAGCATTCCAAGGCAAACAATTTACTACACTGTACGTTACCAGCCGTAAAACCTGACATTCCAGTAAGAAGTTTTGAAATTACCGGTCTCAAATGCTGCCATTCCGCTCTTTAAAAAATACAGCAGAATTAGAAAGGGCATAAGGGAGGGAGGGGGGATCCAGTTGAGCTCATATAATAACCTATAACTTTAAAGTAATAAGCACAGATGTCACTAATGGTTCGTTAAACGTAATCCTCCTCAGGGACAAAATTAGATTAGAGTGAAAACAGAAATGTTGAAGTAATCCGCTAGAAAAGTGAATTATTAACAATAGTATTGAATTGTGAAAGTGTGGACAGCAAATGGTTAATACAGGAAACATGAAAGCGCGACACAAAATTGGCAGACGAAATCAACGATAAAGGACAATGAAACAAGGAAGCATTAAAATGTAAAATGGAACAAGCCAGGGGAAAACATAACAATAAAATTCAGCAAGAGTAGTATATATAACAATAAACATCCAAGAAAGTAATAAATATAACAACAAACATACAACAAAACTGCAATTAAAACGTCGCAAGGAGGGCTATCAAAGAGCCATGAATTTATTTCTTATTGTGCATTCGGCGTAACCCTGCTCTTATGGGGTGAATTTAAGTGTAGATAATTTTGTCTTGGATTCGTACCTAATTAAAAGCTGTGCATTTATGCCGCTAGGGCTGCAGTTTTCATCACCACTACTACCACAGCGACAACAGCGATTACTACTACTGTTAATATAACCACCACTGCTACTTCCACTAGCACACTAACATTGCTTCTACTACTAATAGTTTTACTGCTACATTTACTATTATAACTACTACTACCACCACTGTTGCTACTACTGCTTTTATTACTATTACTGCTGCTGCTTAATCAGTTATTACTGCTACAAATACAACTGCTGCTGCTGCTGCTGCTACTACTACTGATACTAATACTACTACTACTCAATCAATCAGGTGCCGCCTCCACAATGAAGGTTGGCTGCAATGGATCTCCAACACTGTCTGTCTCTCGTTCTGACTGTACATTCTGTCAGATTGATGTTCATCCATCTCATGATCTTATCTTCCCACTTGTATCGTTGTCTTCCTACCTTGCTCTCCAGAATGGTATTTATAAAAGTACTGTGTCTTTTAAGGTGGCCAAAATATTTCACTTGCCTCTTTTTTAATTCTTTTTGATCAACTCTATTTTCATTCCCAGTTTTTCTAGAACCTCTTTATTTTTATTGATTTTGTTTTCTTGAAATACGACATATTTTTCTGTATATCCACATTTCCAGGGCCTCTATTCGACTTTATAGTTGCTTGTTCAATGCCCAGGCTTCCGTGACAAACAACAGTGTTGAATATGCATAAAATTTGGCAATTATCATTTTAATGCGTTGTTAAAATCTCTTGATGCTAATACTGATTTCATGCTGCTAAAAGCATTTTTGGCCATTCCTATTCTCTCTTTTATTTCTATTTCACTTCTGCCGTCATCTGTTATTACATGTCTAAGATAGGAGAAATTTGTTACTTGTACTAGTATCTCCCCGTTTACTGTGATGTTCATTGGTGACCTTTCCTTTCCTCTACTAATTTAAAATTATCATAGTTTTCGGTTTTTGGATCTTATTATATAAAACACATTCTGCCCTATGCCTGTTTACTTGTCCCACTTGGTTTAGCAACTCTTGCTCGCTTTCTGCTAGTAATACGGTATTGTCAGCATACCTCAGATTGTTTATGATTCTTCCATTGATGTTAAGTCCAGTCAGTTCGCCTTGTTTAAAAATTCTTTCTGTTTATAGGTTGAAGAGGCTTGGGGACAACACACATCTCTGCCGTACTTCTCTTTTTACCGATATGAGTGTTGAATAATTATTTCCACATCTAATAGACGACACTTGTTCCCAGTTCAAGTTACTAATAATTCTACTACTACCACCGCTACCGCTACTACTACTACTACTACTACTACTACTACTACTACTACTACTACCACTACTACTACTACTACTACTACTACTACTACTGCTGCTGCTGCTGCTGCTACTGCTGCTGCTTCCGCTACTATGTTTACTCACTTAAACACTTACGTCTCGTAAACACTTCGTAGTTGGGAGTCTCCGTGACGAAGTGGTCAAGCCGTCTTACTCAGTCTCCGAAGGTTGTGGGTTCGATTCTTGACCTCGTCCTTTGGTGCACGAGTGCATTTTTCGGAGACTCCTGAGGGTCGTCGGTGGAGTTACGGAGTTCGTGCTTTGTGTATCGCTTTCGGCAGTTCGCTGCGGAAAGATACTGGCCATATGGGATTTTTTTTAAAAACCAGTGCAATGAAGTTGACTTTTAAGCGACTTTTAAAAACAAAACAAAAAACACTTCATAGAAGTTCAAAAGACACCCACATTTTCCCGAAGTAGTTTCCTCTTGTAGGTCTGTGGTGTGATGGCGCTATCACATTGTGTAGACCTTGGTGACCAGTCTCTCCCTCACATACGCAGGCGACGAACCCGCTTCTAGCGTGCTCATGACACTGCCAGCACAGTTAACTATCAACAGATATAAAACAACATGCTATGCGTTTGTTTATCAGCCACACCTGTATAATCCGGTTATAATGACATGCTAAACAGTTTTAACTGTATTCACATAACTACTAGTCCAGCCCAAACTACTGAAAGTAAAATTGCCAAGAGATCACAACAGCAAATAAATGCTTGTGTTGACTGCGACGTCTTGTAAAGATATGCAACTAACTTTTTTAACGAGTCCAGCCAGTGTCATGAACACACATAGTAACATGATAATCTGCATAAGTGGAGTTCAGAAACATATTCTGGTCCACTGAAACAACACACAACTTTAAGCCGCTATGGAACTATAGAATAAATTCACAATGAGGACTCACCTCATTGTATAATCATAAACATGCGATTGTAAGAAGAAGAAGAAAGAAGAAGAAGAAGAAGAAGAAGAAGAAGAAGAAGAAGAAGAAGAAGAAGAAGAAGATGAGGAAGAGGGGGGAGGAGGAGGAGGAGGACGACGACGACGACGACGAAGAAGAGGAAGAAGAAGATGAGGAAGAGGGGGGAGGAGGAGGACGACGACGACGACGACGAAGAAGAAGAAGAAGAAGAAGAAGAAGAAGAAGAAGAAGAAGAAGAAGAAGAAGAAGAAGAAGAAGAAGAAGAAGAAGAAGAAGGCGGTGGAGAGGAGACAAAAAAGAAGGAGTGGAGGAGGATACGAAGAAGAAAAACAAGGAGACGGAGGAGAAGGAAGAGTAGGAGGAGGCGAAGAAGAAGAGGAAGGAGGGTGAAGACTTTGGAATGTTTGTCGTAAACGTCTCAACATATTTTGCTTCCTGAGAACAACTTTTAACTATAAAATCATAGACCAATGCGTGGTGCGTTGCTTCGCATAAAATGAGTCAGTTGTATTAATAACCTTCAGCTATAACTTTTCGTCCTCAGTGCTCAATAGACGAGAGCCAAGATATAGCGAAAACACTACCAGCAGCCGCAGGCCGAAGTCAGGAAACGAAAGATGACGAGGATACTCGCGTCGAAACGTCTTTAAATTCCTTACAAACGTCAAAGGCCTCCGACGACACCGAGGATAAGGCTGGATGCAAGAGCTTTCTCCAGACCAACGAAACGTTCGAAGGGATTCGCAAACCTTGGATGAAGTTTCTCAGTTTGCTGGAGTACCAGCAAGAACAGTATGTTGAAGATCTTTCTTTGACTCTTCTCAGATTCCTGCTTCTTTCGGATATATGTGTATGATGTGTGAATTCTGGTACAGATTGTGAACTGTCCTTTCTTCGCATGTGCGTGCATGCACATAGTAGTTACGAGCCGTGGTGAGCTTGATTGTCTGTCTGTCTGTGTGCATGCGCGCTGCGTGCGTGCGTGGGCGGGGAGGGGGGAGGGGTAGATGGGATAGATGTAGTTTCCTTTACGTACGTACTCACGCACGTACGTGTGAGCTTGTGTGTGTGTCCAGACAATCTATGTAATTGCAGCCTCGAAGAAATCAGAATCCATAGAATGTGGTTAATGTCGAAAAATTTAGCATAATGAGCCACATGGCACAGATTTTGCTAGGAATCATCATGCAATTGGTTAGAAAAAAAAAATAAGAGAGAGAGAGAGAGAGAGAGAGAGAGAGAGAGAGAGAGAGTGAGAGAGAGAGAGAGAGAGAGAGAGAGAGAGCAGTATGAGTATGTATAAGGCATGGTTACAACAAACGCCGTGTATTTGAAGAGAAAATTGACAGAGCGTTCGATAGAAGTAAACAAAGTCTTACAGTTGTGCTTCATTGACTACACAAAGGCTTTTGATAGTGTAGGACTTGTCGATATGGTAAAGATGCTTGCAGATCTCCAACCTGACGGGAGAGATCTTAGACTCGCAAGGAACATATATTGGAAATAATATTACGCCATACAAATTGCTAATCAAGTAGTTCAATACAAGCCAGTGTGGGACAGGAATATGTAATGTCTCCAGACTATTTTTGCCTAAGTGGTGAAGCTATTATGAGACATGTAAAATTTATGAAAAGAATCCCCATCGGAGGACGTAACACCAAACGGATAAGACATGCCTATGATTCAGTATTGACTTCAGACAATGAACAAGATCTACAGCCTTTAATTCATGATGTTACTGTACACAGTGAACAGCAAGGGCCACATTTACATTTTAAGAAAACACAATTATAGTAATCTCCAAGAAAACATATACCACAATGAACATACAAGTAAATGGGGCAATTCTTAAACAGGTGAATCGATACAACTATTGGGTATTTGGACACTTAAACGGGTGAATCGACACAACTATTGGGTATGAGGGAACTTAAACAAGTGAATCGACACAACTATAGGATATATGTTTTAAAAAAAAGTTAGTTGCATATTCTTCACATGACGTCGCAGTCAACACCAACATGTATTGCTATTGTGATCTCTTGGCACATTTACGTTCAGTAGTTTGCCATTGCTTTCTGAACGATCGGCACCCATACCATTTCGTTAAAAAAAAAACAACGCAAGAAGGTTAGTTTGCTGTCAAATCGTCTGCAGCTGTGTTTCCAACGCGGGTTGCGGGATTACGAATGCGCCCGTAACCCTCTTCGCCATGGAGCGGTGGTTGAGTATATGGGAAGTAGAAAAAGAATGTAAAGAATCTGTTTACACGTCTTGGGGCGGATTGTGTATATAGTGCTAGCCCCATGTTGTATAGACCAATCGGTGAACTATGTGATGAATATCACGCACCCACCTTTACCTCCCTGGATATTTCCTGGTACCCACGTGTAGCTGGGTCCATCTGCTAACCCTTGTACACTTGATGAGGTCTCACTTTGGTGGGTGTCGTATTATATATGTGTCGTCCCTGGGGTGAGGGGAATCAACACCAACATTCTTTTAACCCCATATCATTATCTTGAGGATCTTCTTGATTTCTGTCCACAACACTCCGTCAGTCTCTGGATCACTCTCTCTCTCTCTCTCTCTCTCTCTCTCTCTCTCTCTCTCTCTCTCTTCTCTCTCTCTCTCTCTCTCTCTCTCTCTCTCTCTCTCTCTCTCTCTCTTACTACTGAACCAAGCCCCCTCTCATTCTTTTCCCAAAACACACTACACAACACTGGCTCTAACTAAAACAAATTAGTTTAATAGAGAAAAGTGTCATGTATGTGTAAATTGTAGGTGTAGAATGTCTGTCGTATAATCTAGTGTGTATGTAGAATCAGACCGAATAGCTGAGGAGCAAAGTCTGTTTTATCACTGTACTGGCCACACAACAGCACCATATATGATGGACAGAAGACCTCACCCAAATGATGTGTCTCTCAGGCCAGGTGTCGAATTCCTCCGATAGCACTTGGACAATCCGGATGCTTGGTCATCAATAGTGGAAAAAGTTCAATATTGATCATCAATCTACCACACACAGTGTAACTACTCTGTTCATAAAAGTTCTGTGATCAGATAATCCTAAAAATAGTGTTCCTGTCACTTTGGAAAACTAAATGTTAGTATTTAATTGTTCATAGGAATTCGCCAATTGTAACACACACTGTTAATTGGTAATGATAGGAATCCACCAATTGTAACTCAAAATGTTAATTTTCGAGGTATTTATATCTACTAGTGTTCCTGGTACAGGTGTTATTGTCAGTGTCTTGATTTTACTGTGATGTTAACTATCACTCAGGAAACACACTTATATAATCATCGTTTCCTGCTCAGCAGAGGCCAGGTTCTTGCAGACCCTCTGGGTTATGGGCTCAGTGCAAAAGCCTCTCAGTAAACTCTGCCTTCAATGCTAGAGCCATGACTTTATTCTAGTTGGTGGTGAAATCTAGTGGAACCTGTTAAAGAGAGAGCACGCCTGGTGAGAGCAACCCGATTCCAACCTTCATTAGGTGAGTGTAGGCCACCGGCCGCACTCAGAAATACAACAGAGAACCAAACTCTGTCATAAAGCCGAGGAGCTCATCACATCGGTCTGAGTCATGGTAAGACAAGGAAAGACTAAAGGAAAAGGGCAGAAACCCAGCAGATGTCCTACTGGAAGATCCTACCATTTGACATTTCCTTCATCCCCCCCCCCCCCAAACCATCCTCAATCTCCCTAAATATCATCCCAGTACATTGCCCCTAACTCACTGAGTTGATTGATATCTCACACCAACTAGTTTAAGCTACGCGATAGGCTACTGTTGCCGACGCTCTTATAATACGTTCTATCAACGCACATTACTACACTCGATTCCTAAGAATAATCTAAGTTAGATCTATTTGAGTAAATACCATATATTTATTCCTGCTTGAGATGGAGACTATGAAATCACACACTGGATAGATGTCCGCCGATATAAATCAACAATAGACACTATAGTCTCTCTCTAGAAACAAACTAGGAATATTGCACACGTCCGTAGCGCTTCACAACTTTTGGTCGACTAACTCCAAAGTTGTTTATCCAGACTATTTCAATACAGTGTCTGAATGACGTCACAAACTGTCTAGACACTAGACGTCTAGAAGCTATTTTTCTCTCTCCGTTTCCGACTTAATGTCAACAACTGGCGGTCTGTACCTTTTATCCGGGAAAGTGTCTCCTGTCTGTGATCTAGAAAATAATTTCCGCACAACAAAAGATCGTGCCGACTTTTACCCAGACAATCTGTCTACCACATTAAAAGGATGGCCGCTGCCTGCAGGCGTATGGCGCGACAGTCCCTCCTCGATCAACAACACATCAAAGAATGACGGCTGCTTGCAGACGCAGGGCGCGACATATTTTCATCGATCGACAACTTCAATATTTTACGTGACAGTGGGGACTCACACACATGACCACTGGGTCGGCAGGCAAACATTGGCCACTGCGCTGTCACAGCTGAGTACGAAATAGGAGACCTGAAACACATGAAGTTGAAAATTACAGACGTTGGTGAATAATATGTGAAGGACATAGAAGGAGTTTCAAGACATGGCAACTGCTAGGAGGGTTAACCGTCAGTTGGTTGCTCTCAATTAGAAGGTAACTTTTAGAAGAATTAGAGAAGGAAGTGTGCGCTATGCCAGGGCAGTGATAACAACAGATCGTTTTATTTATTTATTTATTTTTACAGTTTAAACAGAATTTTCAACAACACATTTAATTGTGTATCTAGAATATGTTGTATTTCGCGGAACTAAAAACAATCAAATAGAGAGGTTCTAGAAAAACTGAGAATGAAAAGAGAGTTGATGAAAGACAGAAAAAGAGGCATGTGAAATATTTCGGCCACGTTAAAAGACATGATACTATTATAAAAACCATACTGCATGGCAAGGTTGAGGGCAAGAGGTAGACAACGATACAAGTGGGAAGATAACAACAAGAGATGGACGAACATCAGCCTGACAGAATGTACAGTCATGGCGAGAGACAGACAGTGTTGGAGATCCATTGCAGCCAACCTTCATTGTAGAGACGACACTTGGTTGATTGATTGATTGATTGATTGATTGATTGATTGATTGTGTCTATAACTTTTATTTGCGAAGCCGCCCAGCCATATTTGATACTAATTTGATGTCGGTGCTAGCTAGAAAGCAGTCATTGCTGTCTACCAGCAATGATGATGACAGTGATAATTTTAGCAGTGATGTTGGTGGGGGAATGCTGGGCCATGCGCTTGTTGACTGCCGGTGTTCTTACACAACTTCACAGGTATGATGCCACCCTGACGCAAATCGAACAGGTGGAAAACGAAATAGAAAAGCTGCTGAGTACTGAAGAGGCTGAGAATTCGCTGTGGAGGACACAGATAAAGAAGAAGGTGAGCTGTTCGAAAACTCAGCAGACGAAATGTTTCAAAGATTGACCAGAGTAGAAACGTGACAGATTTGACCATAGATGAACGTTGATATTTTCTATGGAAGATTTGTGGCAAAGTTTTCAATTACTACGTGGATAGTTTTCCGACAAAATACGTTTTGCAAATTTGTCGCAGAAGCTACCTAATTATCCTGATACATTTCCTACGTTAATCACGCGAGTAATGGGCTATATAAGATACTTTACGACACTTCTTTCTCTAATGGGATTCGTAGATCCTCGTGGGTCCCTGAAACCCATTACAGAAACATTTCAGTTTTACAGATGATTTACCTGATGTGTATGGGGGTCACCGTGGCCTAGTGGTCGACTATCTGGCGCACCGAAGGTCGTAGGGTTGTTTTCAGACTGCATCATTAAGACCATGAATGCAGCTTTTTTTTTTCTTCTTCTTAGAACCGGGAGAGTGTAGGAAGAGAGGTGGTCATCGCTTCAGCGATAGAGCTATTGCTTTGAGTATTGTTCTCGACAGGTGGTTTGTCGTTTGTTCGTGGCGTGACCGAGATGGATGGCGTAAAACAAGGTGCAGTGAAGTCTTGCCTTTAACCTTTGTTTTGACCTAATGTGTAAACAGTCCTAGCACAGCACATTTAAACGAAAACTTACGGCAAGCATAAATAAACATGTGTATGTGTTTTTTTTTAAGAAAAAAATTTTAATGGATTTATTTAATGAATTAGAGAGATTGACCACGTAAGTTGTATCGATAGATTTAATACTCAGTGGTAGATTTATTGTATAGTAGATATATTAACTGTATATTGGATAGATATATTGTATAGAGGCTAGATTTATAGTATAATGATATATTTATTGTATAGTGGCTAGATTTATTGTATTGTGGATAGATTTGCTCTATAGTTGATAGATTTACTGTATATTCGATAGATTTACTGCGTAGTGGATATATTTACTGTATAATTGGTACATTTACTGTATGGTGGATATATTTACTGTTTAGTTGATATATTTACTGCATAGTGGGACATATTACTGTTTAGTTGATATATTTACTGTAAATGGATATATTTACTGTATAGTGAATATATTGTATAGTGAAAATTAAAGTTGATGGCCAAAAGAAAAAAGAGTAAACATGATAAGCATGTATCTCATCTCATCTCATCGCATGTATATAATGAGATAAATAAAGAAAGAAGAAATAATTGTGTGAAGGCAAAAGAAAGTTGGTTAAATTAACAGTGCTAGAATACTGAATTAAATTCTATTAAAGATACAAAAAATATACACACAAAAATCGGTGAGATTACAGGAAGAAAAATAAGAATAAATACAGGCTGTTTAAAATCAAAAACAGGAAATATATTATTGGAGGAAGCTACTATAATGAAGAGGTGGAATGAGTATATAAGAGACATGATTGAGAAAGGGCAGAATTAACAGGAGAAAGTAACTTAGAAGGTCCACCTATTCTAAAAGAAAAAGTTGATGATGCTATCAAGCATATGAAGAAAGGAACATCAGCTGCGCCTGATGGAATCACAATAGCAGAATTAGAAGTAATGGGAGAATTTGGAGTAGATATATTAACCAAAATGTTGAATGATATTTATGATAGTGGATATATACCAAGCGATATGTTGACATATGTATTTATAGCTATACCAAAAATACCAGGAGCAATTGAATGTGTAGATTTTCGTACAATTAAACTCATAAATCATGTCACTAAGCTTCTACTCAGAATTATAATGAGAAGAACAAGGAAGAAAATAAAAATGGAAATTGGTGAAGAACGGTATGGATTTGTGGAAGGAAAAGGTACAAACAGTGTAATATTCACATTACCAACACTATTAGAAAGATCAGTAGAGACAAAGAAAGACATATATTTGTGCTTCACAGATTATACTAAGCCATTTGATAAGTAAAACATGATGAACTGATTAAAATGTTGGAAGATATTAACACTGATGGGAAAGATCTAAGAATAATGTTTAAAAATATTTATTGGAAAACAGCTGCAATTAAAATGGGAAATAAAGAAGGAAATTATGAACACATAAAGTTGGAAGTAAGACAGGATTGTGTTTTGTCACCTGATTTCTTCTCCCTCTATAGCGAAGTACAAGTAATAATGAGAGAGATCAAAGAAAAGCCAGGAATAATATTTGAGGTTATAATATAAATAATAGACGCTGATGCAGATAACACAGTATTGATAGTGGATAATGCAACAGATCTACAACAATTGTTGGACATTGTAGTAACAGAGAGTGCAAAGAAATGACTCTCCCTGAATATCAAGAACACAGTAACAATGGTGATATCAAAGAAACAGGTGACACCCAAATGTGAAATAGAGATAGAAGGGAAAATTCTTCACCAAGTGGATAGTTTTAAATATCTAGGGACATTTGTAAGATCAGATGGAAGATGCACAACAGAGATCAAGAGCAAATAGGGCAAACAAAGGCTGCATTTCAGAAAATGAAGAATATCTTATGCAATAAGTCGCTATCATTGAATGTAAGAAAGAGAGTGATGAAGAGCTATATAAAACCTGTTTTGCTGTTTGGCTGTGAATCTTGGAATATAAATGAACAAATTAGGAAGAGATTCGAAACAACAGAGATGTGGTTCCTTAGACGAATGTTGCGAATTCCTTGGACTACAATAAGAAAAAGACAAACAGCTTTTTTGGTCATGTGATGAGAAGAGAGGAGCTGGAGAACAACGTGACAATTGGAAAGATCGAGGGGAAGAGAGGCAGAGGCAGACCACGAGAAATGATGCTGGATGGATTGCGACGGTGGCATGGAGGAATATCAACGGCAGAGTTGATCCAGAAAACCAAAGACCGAGATCTGTGGAGAGTCATGAACGCCTTCGCCAGTCGACACAGCACTTGATGATGATAGTGAATATATTTACTACAACATGGACATAATTATGAGAAATCTTTGAGAAGTGCAAAGAGTACAATATAGACATTTATAGTTGCTTCATAGACGACAGCAAGGTCTTCTAATGTTTTCAACTTCAGTAATTGTAGAACGCTATGAGTGATAAGCGAGCCTCCAGCACATGCGATCTACTTAATTTAATCACTATATCATGATCAACAAACAGCTGTCAGAGTAGCTAGGAAAACATCAACATGATTTCAGGTGCACAAGAGAGTAAGACAGACCTGCATTTTCTCTTCATATCTCTTATATATATATATATATATATATATATATATATATATATATATATATATATATATATATATATATATATATATATATATATATATATATATATATATCACGATGTTCTTTATAATAACTGAGTGAGATGGTCGTTGTCTAGGTTACACTGCTCCTTGTATGTCACTATGGAGTGTAAGTTGAGCTAGCCACCTGTCTCATACTACAACTCACCCGCACAGTACACATCCACCAGTCATTAAACAAGATTGAGTTGGCGCACATAATCCTTTAATGCAGAAAGAACACGAACAAACAGAACATAATTATTCTATATCCAGAAAACAATATACTCCACCGAATATATATATATATATATATCCTCCTCATAACTTAACCAGCACACATTACTGCCTTCTCAAGGCCTTATTAATCTCCCATTCACAAGACAGTTATCCAGCTACTATCCACGGCTGGATCTCACACAATACCACACACTGGGTCTAGCCTCCACTAACTATCCAACCCACTTTGGGTTCAGGCCTCCATTAACTATCCAACCCCCACAGGGGCCTGCATTCAAAACTCGGAGAACAACACAACAAAGGACGGAGCTCTCTTTCTCACTCCGCTCCTATCCTTCGACTACCGACCAGCTCGGCGTCCAAACATCCACTGTCTTTCCCTGACTTCACACAACAATACACTGTCTCTCGCCCCATCCACCCTGGGGGTCTCCATCTACCCTCACCATTATTTCTCAGGGCTGGTTGTTTTTCTCATAGCCCCGCTACAGGTCACTCACCTCAATGTCAATGACCCAGGCATATGTCATTACCCCCCCCCCCTAAAAGAAAACATCATTTTCAAATGTCGGGAGACTAATACTTATCAAATATGTGACCCAGACACATTGCCTGGGTAGCCCTAAGTCTGACCCCATCTCACTTTAGGTACCACCTTAAATAATATATCAAATACTCATAGTAAACTCCCATATTCCCCACACTTCAATACAACCAACTTTCCATATTGTGTACCAATGCATGAACTAAAACATTGCATAATAATCAATACATCATTTGGAAAAACATAATCTTTGTGTACCCGCAGGTCTATTACTCTCTTCAATAACACACAAACCATGTAACTTTGCTAATAATGGTCCATGAATAAATGTCGAGGCGCTGCATTGTGTCTTCCATCAACTATCTGGAGAGTTTGTGTACCGACCATATATTAGGTGGTTCTTTTGTTGCCTCAACCAACCTCTGATTCCTGTCGATGTTGTGTCTACCCTTCATGTACCCATGCCTCATGTTTCCTATATCTTTAAAACATCTGTTTGCTAATCCTAACCCTGGTTCAGTAATGTCGTTAACACTCTTTTGAACTGCCTTCACTTTGCTATCTGCATATTGTACCGTTACACTGGAGTCTCTGTTTAGTCTGACCTCTTTATTAAATCCTGACCAATATACCTGGCATCCTGCTCTCTGCTGCTTATGCCTTACCCCTATGTGCCTTGCACACGCCCTATCCTGAGCTGTTCTTGTATATCGGTCTCTATGTGATAACGGTACTACTACTTGCCCACGTACAGTTCCGCCATCTAAAAACCGGCGAGTGAGAACATTGTTCTTCCTTTCGAAGCACCATCCCTTCTTTGATTGCCTATGTCTCACTTTACTACACCCTTTGGAAACATTTGTCCAGGTATTATGCTCTTGTCTCTGGGAGTCACTTAAAGCTATGTTTGAGATCCATTCCCACCTGCTCAGCTGTACTATCCTTGTCCTCAGTTCCTGTGTCTACTTCAAGTGCCTCTTCTTGTTCAGCTATACTCTCTAATTTAGGTTTTGTTTTGGTAACTACCTCGTTACTGCTTACACTATGTTTCTTGTCCCAATAAACTACTTCTTCTTCTGTACAATCTTTAACTCCTGGCACATTTCCTATGATCAGATCCGCCACTGGTGTGTCCAGAACACACGCTGTCACTCTTCCTGTGATATATGGTGTTTTTACTGTTATCACGGCTAATGGGTAGAATTCTACTGTCCCATTAAATGTTATGGATCTAATCTTTTTCCCTGTGTAATCCGAGGGATCTACCAAACTTTTTCTAATCCCGATAGATGTACATCCGGAATCCCTAATTGTTAATGCTGGCCTATCATTAACGAATCCATGGTGCAGCTTCATACTTCCTCCTTCATGCACTGCTGATCCTGCTTTAACTGTGTGACCACATATTAAGACCGGCTGACCGTCTTTTTCAAACAGAGGTTTACATCCACTACAATTCTCATTGTTAAGCGTCTCAATTACTTGCGCTGCATTTGAGTGCTCTGTTTCTCTCATCGTACATTGATAGCTGACGTGCCCCTTTTTGCCACATTTGAAACAGATGATCTCCTTCCTTACGTTACTCGTTGGCTCACTGGATGGTTGTACATCACACTGTGCTGCCTTGTGTCTCCAGCTGCCACAATTCCAACATCCGGCATAACTATTTGGACGTCTCTGAAAGTTCCCCCTTTTGTATGGGTAACGCCCTGCTCTGCCACCATGGTTGCCACGGAACCATTATAGTGAGGCTCTTGTTGTTCATACTTCTGTGCTGAATCCACACTTTTCGCCCTTGGTCTGATAACTGGATTCTGGTCCTGTTTTGTATACGCTGCACAGACTATTTCCTCACTCATTTGTCTACCAATAGAACTGTTTGGATGTGCAGTCATGTAATTTTGCCCTAACTGAGACATTGTGTCTATGTCCTTTGGTTTACGCTCTTCAAAGAAAGCCACTAAGTTTGTATTGCATGCAGATAATACCTTGTCTCTTAACATTAAATCCACTAATCTATTAAAATCTTTCCCTACTTCTGCAAGCTCCATCCATTTATTAAATGTGTTCTTTACTGTATTGACAAAATCTGTAAAATCCTGATTTGTCTCTGGCCCTAATTGTCTAAACTTTTTTCTGTATCCACGTTCAGTTAGTTGGAACTTTGTAAGCAGGCGTTGACGCAAAATAGTGTAATTATTTCTTTCTTCCAAAGATAACTTAAACATGGTATCTAGGGCCTTACACGTCAGAAACTCGCCCAGTCTCATAGCATATTCTGCTTCTGGGATGCCTAGAGTTTTCACAGATGCTTAGAATCTCGATTGATAAGCTTCAAGATTGTCCCGGTCCGTAAAATATGGCAGTTTTAGTCGCTGTGACTACTGCGAAGGTCTTCTGCCTTTCTCACTTTGACCCTTAGATGATAGTTCTAGTTTTCTGAGTGCAACCGCCTTCTCAATCTCAAACTGATACTTTTGTTTTTCCATTTCTAGTGTCAATTGTGTCTCTTTCTCTTCCTGTAGACGCGTGTGTTCCATTTCAGCTAACTTTAATTCCTGTAGGCGTTTTTGTTGTTCCATTTCTAGTTTCACTTGTGTCTCTCTCTCTTCCTGTAGACGCTTGTTTTCGAGTTCAACCTGTCCCTGTTCTCTCTCAGCCTGTCTTTGTTCTCTTTCCCATTGATTATATTCTTTCACTTTTGCCTCTGCAAACTCCTGCAACTCTTTACCCTTCAGGCCTAACCTTTCACCTGCTTCAATATATTCCATTAAAGTAGGCATCTTGTATTTGTGGACACGTAGCTGTCCGTCAGTCAACTATAAATATAAAGAACCTGTCCCTTATCTTTGTCCACCTTCCCTCAGTACACTCCCACTCAGACTGTACGTAAATTCGTAGAACTAATAATATCACTCTGTACTCACCCAGTCACTCTACAAGCACTAGGTAGTGAGGGGGTATTTACCTATACTCCCTTATATATATATATATATATATATATATCTATATATATATATATATATATATATATATATATATATATATATATATATATATATATATATATATGACAACTAGTTTCATAAAGCCTCTGGAAATATTGTTAAACACACACACACACACACACATATATATATATACACATACACACACACACACACACACACACACACACACACACATGAATGAATGATACCAATAAGTGATGTCTATAAAACGCTAGACGCACAAGCTGAGTCCACGGAGACGGTGACCACAAAGAAATAAACCACAGTAACATCCACAAGCTTGTGTGAGACTACCATAGTGTGCGTAATATATATATATATATATATATATATATATATATATATATATATATATATATATATATATATATATATATATATATATATATATATATATATATATAAACTGACACAGACCACTAGACAGTAGATATGACGAAAGATCACAATAATATATGTATCCGAGGAACCAAATGTCATATGTAAATATAATGAAAAGAAAACAAAGAAAGTATAAAATCAAAATATACACAGATCTTACGTAGACACAAAAGGACACGGTATATTAATCCAAGACCAACACTGCACCACTGCAGAAAAAACAAATCGACCTTTCGATTTACTTCCCAGAAAATATACGGTGCACCTAAGACTCCTATTCTGTCATGCCTCAAGAATCCCGCGAAGCATCACAAAAATCTCCCACTCCTGACGAATACTGGACCACATACAAATAATTGCGTAACACCCGAAAACAATATATATAAGACAATGAGAGCAAACAAAGTGTCCAAATGGTTGGCCGACGATAACGTGCTTATTAAGCAGTCGCAATAGTTCTAAGTTTGTTTTTAATAGTTTTTCACAATATGCTGGAAATGTCTGTAGTTTAATGTTCCTAAATGTCTACGACGCTAGATTCCAAAACGACTTATTGTTTTGTTGAGTGGTTACTTAATTTCACGTGGTGATCACAAGTTCCAACTGTCGGAAAAGTTGAAGGTGATAGTAATTATCCCAAATGTTCTGTCTCGACACAGTCCGTAACGTTATTGTACCTTGTTGCAGAGCTGGTTCCTGATTGTATAATGTATGTTATGGATACACGTTTACCGACAAGGTTAAACAGACAAAATGACAACAAATGTCCAACGTTTTCAATCTGTATATATAAATCCTTTTTGGCGAAGAAATTCGACCATTCTTGTGGTGCCGGCGCTTGATTGTCTATTGTAGCATGTTTGCTTAGTGATATGATGACAACAGTAGAACAATTCAACAAAGACGAAACATAAATCCTGGTTTCAGTTCAAAACAACTTGTTTTGTTCATTCATGATTCACCTTCACGCTACATGAGTCATCTTGACCACAATAGGCCGTGGGAATTTTCTGAGTACCTTCGCTCATCCACAACCCCGCCTCACACTGTGAACTCGATTTTTCTTTATCACCAATAGCCCACACTGACCCTGTGTGTAAACTGAAAGGAAATTTTTCCGTCATACACTCATTTCCTGCCCCCGTCTGTAAATTCAGTGTTCCCAGACACCCGACTTGAATATGTTACGGGCCAAAACCAAAATTCCACCAGGTCCTTTGACGTGCGGCCGAAGCTCTTGACCTGTCAACTTGCGATCACACAGTGCGATTGCCTCGCCACACACACATGTCTTCAACGCGCACATGACTGACCCGCTCCTGCCGTAAACAGCTTTTTGTCCACGTGACTTTTCACCTGTGCTGTCAGCTGGCGTCCCGTCTCTTGACCTATAAACACATGCAACTTCTGTCAACCCGACAGTTTTGTCTGTGGGGCTGTTTGTGACTAGTGACTAACCCGTTACCGTAGTACACTCTCCCGGTTGATCTGTGACCTGTCTATTCCACGCGCGCTGTCCTCTCCACACACACACGCTGACCTCGCCACACTCTGGACACAACACTGGTTTTTTTTTATGAACCGTCTGCTAGCTTGAGTATTCCCTCTCGTCTGTCTGTGTAATTATTTGGTGCACTCACAAAAGAGTTGTCATTAATCTCTTTAAGTAACAATGTCTAAATTTCGGTGGGTTTCTTGACCGGAGAGCCCTCAGATATCTCAGAATGACAACCCTGTCTATATTGCACCGTGTTCATTGACCGAATGTAGCCGTCAGAAAATCTTTACTAAGTGACGAGCTCCCAGATATCTCATGATGTTCTTTATAATAACTGAGTGAGATGGTCGTTGTCTAGGTTACACTGCTCCTTGTATGTCACTATGGAGTGTAAGTTGAGCTAGCCACCTGTCTCATACTACAACTCACCCCCACAGTACACATCCACCAGTCATTAAACAAGATTGAGTTGGCGCACATAATCCTTTAATGCAGAAAGAACACGAACAAACGGAACATCATTCTATATCCAGAAAACAATATACTCCACCGAATATATATATCCTCCTCACAACTTAACCAGCACACATTACTGCCTTCTCAAGGCCTTATAAATCTCCCATTCACAAGACAATTATTCAGCTACTATCCACGGCTGGATCTCACACAATACAACCCACACACTGGGTCTAGCCTCCACTAACTATCCAACCCACTTTGGGTTCAGGCCTCCATTAACTATCCAACCCCCACATGGATTTTAGGCCTGCATTCAAAACTCGGAGAACAACACAACACAGGACGGAGCTCTCTTTCTCACTCCGCTCCTATCCTTCGACTACCGACCAGCTTGGAGTCCAAACATCCACTGTCTTTCCCCTGACTTCACACAACAATACACTTTCTCTCGCCCAAACCACCCTGGGGGTCTCCATCTACCCTCACCATTATTTCTCATTGCTGGTTGTTTTTCTCATAGCCCCGCTACAGGTCACTCACCTCAATGTCAATGACCCAGGCATATGTCGTGTGTGTATATATATATATATATATATATATATATATATATATATATATATATATATATATATATATATATATATATATATATATATATATATATATAAGAAACGTCAAAAATAACGAGACCAAAAACAATACTGATCCATTCGTTATTGTTGGAAATCCAGTTCTAGAACGTAGTTCTCTCAAATAGTGCTAAAGGATTAGACAGGCTGATCTTGTCTGTCAAGCGACACGGTGAGAATCAAAATATTGTTCTCAACTTTCTTTTTCTAGACACAGACAGGCCATAGCAATGCAGAGATTCAAGCTTAACACTCAGGGCTACATAATGTAGTGATCCTAATACTTCACACAGCCATATCAGATTCCTGCAAAGGGATATTAAAGAAATACTTTCCTAACAGACCGTGGAAAAACATACATATCGCAATACACAGATATACAGGCAGGCGGATAGACAGACAGGTAGACAGACACACATAAATACACACCCGCGCACCAACACACAAACATAAACACACACCATGATATCTTGCAGGATTTAGAAACAAAGAAAGAGCTACTAGAAGGCCCGCAAAGAACACCTGGCAACAGATGTGAGCAACGCCAAGAAGGACATCGCTGATTTCGAACTGAACAACAGAGACAACATCCTGGATGTTCTCAATGCGCTTCGTCAACACAGAAACAGGTACTCTGTCGTTGCCACCAATTGCCATCTTCATCGGGGTAGCCGCGGTAACACGGTGGCTAGCACGCCAACCTACCGGCGTGGTGGTTATATGTTCGAACTGCTTTCGATGCCGGTATTGTTTGTCATTGACTTGGTCCCCCAGGTAAAATAAACCTAAATATGGGTACCAGGAATTTCACGGTAAAATTTCAGTAAAACCGACAATACATCGAGTGTCGATTATTCTATAAATATTTGAAGCTAGCATCATATAGCCAGTACGCATCTTTATTAATTTAATTGTGCTTCTCCAAAAACTGCTATCTCCGATAGCATGGATCAGTTCGTATGTTGACTGCCTTCCGTGCCTTGACAAGAATTTTCTCTCGCTGCCTTCCTCTGTCTCTCTTTACACAAATCTTCCCGGTTGTAACAACCTGTTCCAGTTTTTGCTGTCTTCAGATAATGTGGCCAAATAATGATGATCTCTAGTTTCTAATGTTTGCGATAAGTTGTCTTTGCGACTTAACCTCCGTCAAATTATCCAGATTACTTCTTTTAGCTGTTCAAGGCATTTCCAGCATTTTTTCTTTAAAACAACATCTCGAAGATTTCTTGGCATTGTTTCGCTTGGTTACTATAGTGCATTCACATTTGTTTGCCTCCATATAAAAATCCATATCTCAGTAACCAACTGAGGGAAAACTATGAGATTTAGCATATAACCTTATCATCATGTCCACCCAACAAAAAAATTTTTGTTCTGGAGATTGTACAGCAGATTTCAATGTTTGTTTATATGCGGTATATAATTTACGGGTCAGAGATTAAGTTCATAATTTTAAATGTATTACACCGTAGCCAGACAATCAGCGTTCAATGTTGAATATTCTACGTGTTTCACGGGATTGGCCTTATGCCAAGAACCCCGCGCTGTTTAAACTGGGAGTGTTCAGAGGTGTCGTCAAAATGTGGGTTATTTCATGAAACCTGATTATTATTATTTTTTTTAAAATCTTACCACTTATCGCTAACATTGAAATGTGTGAATATTTTTCAATGGGATTGAATGCGAAATTGTGTATACACTTCAAAGCATCGCTATGAAGTTGTACACATATTTTTGTATAGAAGCTGATCGCAGGAAACTGTTTTATACTATTACAAATTCCGAAAAAAGAACAGTGCATGCATTGGGTTTGAGTAAACGGTCATTTCGTCGATGGGTGCAAGAATCTGGAATTAAACCACCACGCAATAACCAAACGGTAGGTAGAAAGGTTATTGTAGACAGCTTTGACAAAGATGTCATAAGGCGAGCTATTATAAAAATGCTTTAAAAAGTCGCTTAAAAGTCGACAGGGTCGACTTCATTGCACCGGGTTCTATCCCATATGGCTCGGTCTCTTTCCGCAGCGCGGAAAGCATCGCACAAAGCACGAACTCCGCAGCTCTAGCGACGACCCACAGAAGTCTCCGAAAAATTTAACTCGTGAACCGAAGGATGCGGCCCGGAATCGAACCCACAACCTTTGGAGCCCGAGTCAAAAGGCTTGACCACTTCGCCACGGAGACTCCTAAAATTATAAAAATTTTGGATTTTATATCCAGGATTATCCAGCATTATAAAAATGCTGGATGCCAAAGAAACAGTGACTGTAAGAAAACTTAGGGTTTGGTTGAGAAAGAACAATAACATAGAGCTATCCAAAACAACTTTGTGGAAAATTATAAGGACATTATCTTCACTTTTAGAAAGTACAAGGGAGGTAGAAATATTCTTTGCGAGCAACCGCATTTAGGAGCCATGAGAAGCAGATACCTACGTGAAATAAGGGAAATGCGCAAAGAAAATTATGGCATAGTGTATTTGGATGAAATGTGGATCAATGCGCACCACACAAGTGATAAGGAATGGCAATCAGTGGATGGACAGATAAAGCGATATGTGCCCAGTAGTATAGGACAGCTTTTGGTCATGGCCCATGCTGGTAATACGCATAATGGCTTACAACAGAATGCTGGGCTCGTGTTCGTATCAAAGCATACAGACAATAGGGATTATCATAATAAGATGAATGGTAATGTATTTAGAGATTGGCTCGAGAATACTGTGCTTCCATCCCTAGATAGACCGTCGTGTCCAATTATGGACAATGCATGATATCAATGTTGTTGCCCAAGAAGACAAAATACCTACAGCATCGAGCACAAAGGGAGCAATAAAGATATGGCTCCGAATGGAAAACATACCATTTCCAGAAACGTATTTCTAGCTAGAATTGTTGTCCCTCGTAAAACAGACGCCAAAAAGCAAGAAATATCAAATCGACAAGTTGATAGAAGAGCATCGTCATGGGTGCTTGAGACTTCCGCCGTACCATTCTCATTTTAACCCTATAGAACTTGTGTGGGCTAAAATTAAAGGACAGGTGGCAGCTGACAATACTATATTCAAATTGTCTGACGTCAAGATACTAATCCAGTCCGCGCTATTAAATATTGATAAAAGTTACTGGAAAAATGTGAGGACCATGTGTTGAAAGAGGAAGAGGACTATTGGAGAAAGGATGGATTGAATTTTATGCAACCGAGAGCAGTCATCAACCTACTGGAATCGTCCGACACAGATTAAGGTCTGAGCAGATCGCAGACCTTAATCCACGTGCACGCTTACTGGGATATTTTGCTCCAACTATTCAGACGAATTGCAGGCCCTAAACATTACAGCATCAGCACAATGTCAATGGCAACAGTTTGTATTCCACAGTGATGAATTTTCAATTCCGCAAGCCCTCAGCGGTGACAAACAACTGGTATTGAAAAAAAAACACACACACACACTAAACGCATTGAATACCAACAGAAGAGTAATATTGCGGTGGAAACTGACATATTGTGGCATAACAAGAAACGTGAGAGCAAACACGTTGTCAAATTAGGGGACAACACACGTGCATACGAATCAATCTATAAACTTCAATGAAAAGAGGACCAACATCTTGGTCGTTAAGAAGAAAGCCCACTACAGAGACACTGACAACTATTTTCATAGTGCAAAACAGGTAATCATGTTCCGTCTCTGAACAGTAAACAGCAGAGTAGACAATCTTTCACGAAGACTCAAAGCGGGTCTGTCACCCATGTGTACGTGTGAACAAACTACACAGACAGCTGAACAGATCCTTAAAAATGGACACATGATGACTAAATTGCGGTATCATTTCTGGTCACTCCATACGCACATTAACGCACAGCTATTTGGAAGCTTTCACGAACTCAATATAAAAAGCTAAATGCATCCTAGTAACATGAATACTTGTGTACAATTATTAACCAGCAGCTGAAGAAACAAGAAGGAAGTGAAAAATAAGGTAAGAAATATATTCCTTCTACTTTCCTGTCAATTTACACATTATTTACCCCATGCCTCTGTAAATTCTCTGTCTTTACTAATATTACACATTGCACCCCTCTCGGGAGTCTCCGTGGTGAAGTGGTCAAGCCGTCTGACTCGGGCTCCGAAGGTTGTATGTTCGATTCCGGGCCGCGTCCTTCATTTCACGAGTGCATTTTTCGGAGACTCCCGAGGGTCGTCGCTGGAGCTACGGAGTTCGTGCTTTGTGCGACGCTTTCCGCGCTGCGGAAAGAGACTGAGCCATATGGGATAAAAACCCGGTGCAATGCAGTCGACCCTGTCGACTTTTAAGCTACTTCTTTTATTGCACCCACTCCCATACGAATCCGGATACGCCTTGTGTCGTCATCTGAATTGGCGGGGCATTCATTACTGTAAAACAAGTTTGTTAGCGAGAAATCACTAGTTTTTCACCAAAACATCAAAGAAATGTCGCCGCTTTCGATGATTTAAGTTGTTTTTGGACCTATCAAAGACATATTCCTTGGGTGGGGGTAAATATAAGACGGCAGGAAAAATTTCATAACGATGCAACAGACAGTTTTCAAAATAATTGATCGTGAATGACGACATTAATTTCCGGACAGACTATAATAGTCCAAGATCCGCAGCCGTATGTTAAAACTGGTTCTATTTGCATTAACTCTGACCAGGCTCAGTAGAAACAGAAGAGAACTGAGAAAGAAAATTTTTCGGTTAATGTACTAATTGTCTAGGACATATACAGTGTACTATCTGATAAGTTTCAGTGGAACCAACAGGGATATGGGAAAGAGCTGTCTTGGTTATATAATAACCTTTGTAAATTTACTTTGTGAATTTATAAGGGTTATTATATAACAATGACAGATCTTTCTCAGATGTGGGTGCGTGCGTACGTGCACGTGTGTGTGAGTGTGTGTGCGTGCGCGCGCGTGTGTGTGAATCCACACCCATCTACCTACCTCCCTGCATGCATGCATACAGACACACACACACACACACACACACACACACACACACATTTAAAGTAGTTTGGTGTATTTTGTTACAACTCTGCTCACCACGTCTGTTATTTATTTACACAGATGTGACACCATCTTGCGGGATAATTTTCAACTGCTAAAAGCTGCATCACATAGAGGACGCCACCTGCCTTGGACAACACATCAATAAACATCAGCTTGAGCTCGGACGAGGAGGAAGATTCCGACAACAAGCAGACGTCCGTCGCTTGCAAATCATGGGATTCGTGGAGCTGCATCAACTCTTTAAAAGACCACCCGAGCGCAGCACACATGAGTGGTGACGCCAGCTGTGCTCAGGGATCGTCATGTGCATTATTCAGAAAGCAGATTAATGACTTTGCTCAGATGAAGAACAGCGCCGTCGTAGATGTTGCAAACGGTGCCGATTTCGTGTCAAGATCGCCAGTAAGGGATTTCAAAGAAAGTAGGTTTCAGAACCACAAGCATTTTCACTCGTACATGCTACTGTCTGATAGCGACAGTGGGCCGGGGAGTAAAACCAACATGCGCGATGTACCTTCTGTGGACGCCATTAAGAGTAGATATGTTCATACGAAACCAGTTTATGGGACGGATGGGTATAAAACCACGTCTTCAGACTTTAACGTCAGCCGTGCGAATAAAGATTCCCCTGTAGCAGCAGCCAGTGAAGCTGCTTGCGAGGAGGAGGTGGATGCAGTTGCTTCGCCGGACTGTAATGATGATCCCAAAACCACTTCTTGGAGCATAAGCAGCAGCCAAGCAGAACAGCAGTGTCACTCGCGCTTTAAATCTAATGCTTTTGCGGCTGACAACAAGGAGAAAGCATCGCAGCTTGCCAGAGATAATCACGGCAAACACCCTTACCCTGCCCAGCCGTCCTTATACCAGAATATATGTGGGAGAGAATACATTAGCCACCTCTGTAGACAAGACTGACCAGGGTCCTTCCGTGGATGTTTACGAAAAAGAATTAACAAGTAACTTGAGATACTACCGAACAGGAGTCACCAAGACCGATGTTCTATCAAATAAAGAAGTTAGAGCTGCATACTTCATCAACAAATACGCCGGTGGGAGAAAAAGCGACAGATCTTTTCTCACGAAGAACATGAATGGGATTAGGCCATTGGGATGGCGAAGTGGCAAGGACTACTCCGTTAAAAAATTGGGACGTAGCTGTCACGGGCATGGAAATAGGACGAGCCGCGACAATCTGGCAACACGAGGCAGTAATAAACGAAAAAACGATAGCAAAACTTGCAAAAGAAAGATCTGTGGGCATGGAGAAGGTAGGAGATTTGTTGCTGTGAGGATGTCTATGGCGACAGCTCGGCGGCTGAAGATGTGTACAGCGATAGCTCAACAGCGGAAGATGACAAACTGCACGTGCAAAACACCAGTTTTGAGCATTCGAAATGAATTATATGTTAGTCTCTTGTAAAATAATGATATGACAGACAGTTAATGAAAAAAAAAATATGCAGACGAAATAAATCAACAAACTTATCAAAAGGTATAGTATAATGCACAATTTTTTGCCAGGCGTACTTCACTGTATATCGCCAGGTACATACTATAGGGAAACAAAGTTCAATATATAATAAAGTTATGAATCCTTTCAACCGTATACAAAAAAAAAAAAAAAAACATTCTCATGTATTTCAATGTCACAAGGGTAGTTTTAAAGATACAATCATATCTTTTTCCTGAATATAATTGTCGTTTACCGGTGTGTATATCCTAGTAACTGTTGGTTATATCTAATGAAAAGCACACTGAAATTCTCTTTGTAATATGTCCAGATTCTAGTAAATGGTGTGGTATTGAAGACGATGGCTGTTTCCGGCAGTTGCCACGGTTAGTCAGCTAAGCAGCTTGCCCTAATTTTCCATCCATTTAAGAGTGTGTTTTCTTATTTTAATTTCTAACTTGTGTTCCGTTCGGCCTATGTTAATACTCTGGCATTTACATAGATTTACTACTTCATTATTATATGTTGAACTAGTTTTTTTTGTTTTTGTTTTTCCTGTGTAGTTTGCACCTGACGAGCAACAGGGAAATATGCCTGGCAATAAATTGTGCAATATATTGTTTGTGTCTCCATTTTACAAATTCATAATGGGAAAACAGTTGTTTAAAAATTTTTTAATTAAACAAATAATATAGTATTGATTACCGAAGAACGCACGTACCTACACTGATATAGAAGGGTAAGTATGCTTAGTGTCCTTGGTGTGCATACTTGCACACCCCTCTATACTATTCACTGATTTACATCCAGGACACTTCTTCTTGTCTCAAATATCGCCTCCTCGGCGGGGATAATAAACTGGCCCCGAAGTAGTTTCCTGCTGTGAGTCTGTGATGTGATAGCGCCATAACATTCAGTAGGCCCGCCATAACATTCAGTAGGCCTGAGAGCAAGGAGGTATAGGAGAGCAATCTTTCCCTCACAGATTCGTTAAACCCGCTTCCGGCCGTGCTCATGACATTACCAGCGCAGTTGCCTATCAGCCTCGTTATCGCGCCCGCCCACGGTAACCATTGCTGGCAATGATGCATATGTACTTTCCCGTGGGACGTTGAGCTGTTCACTACATGCTGTTGTTGTTGATGTCTTGGCAGGTTTACGTCCAGTATTGTGCCATTGCTTTCTGAACAACCGGCATCCATACCATTTCGTAAAACACCAGTGCAACGCGGTCTGCTGCGAAATCGCGCGCAGCTGTGTTTTGAACGCGGGTATGCGGGATCAGGAACCGCGTCCGTAACCGTTCACTACATACTGTGGTTTAATTTCTTGGATAAAACCCAACATGATAAATGCCCACTAGCTTTTCAAGGGCCGACAGCCTATGCATATTAATATTAGAGCAAGTTTTTTAAAATAAAATAGGGTTATGTACGTTACATGACGTCGCAATCAACCCCAGCATTTTTAGAAAAAAAAATTTCTAGGCAATTGATGTACTATTGCTTTCTGAAAGGCCGCGCTCATTGTGACAATAAGCTTCCAAATCGCCTGGGGCTGACATCGAACCCGGTATTTTGGGATTGTTCACCTGCGTTCACTAACCCCTAAACATAAAATGCCGACATTCGAGAAAGTAATGTTATATAAGGTATAATCGTATAATGTAATTATAGGGTTCCTGGGCTGATACACTATTGATGAGATGTTCCAGTTGTCCCATATGCTGGACATTCTTGCTCTAGTCTCCAGAAGCAATGCCTTTCTTATTCGCACGTTATTTTTAAATATTTGACTTTAATGCGTTTTATTTTACATTGTCGTGATCTTCTTCTTCGCAAATATCTTAACAGTAAATGTGTCTACGTTGTCATAGTTGTGATTGTATGTGTCTTGTCAGCTAAATCGTCGTCGCCGTTGTCGTTAAACGTACGATGGTTGCCATGTGCCCGTTTAAAGTTAACCTGTGATAATCTTCTCATACGCTATTCTACCCCTTTGCCGTATGTTGTCTGCATGGCAATTCTGCAATTGTAATTTTGATTCTGATTTTGTTATTAATGGTTGATCGTCCGCAAATAAGAGTTTTTCAATGGTGTGATTTGCCGTTGGTTCTTCTTCTGTGTTCTGTTCTTCACGCGGTATTGTTACGGTCTCCCTTTGGCTGCTTTCTTTACATATGCTGTCTATATAGGTTATGAACAAGACGGGGGGGGGGGGGGGGGACCAGGACACAACCTTGTCGTAGTCCGGATCTTATGGTGAAGGGTTCTGAGTATTCTCCATTTGTTCTTACTGCGCACTCACTGTTGGTGTATAAGCTTCTACATAAGTTTGTTATCAGTGTCCTCACTCCATATCTTTTCAGGATTTCCCATAGCTTATTTCTATCTACTCTATCAAATGCCTTTTCTTGGTCGACAAAGGCTAAGTAGAGTATCTCATTAAATTCGATTGATTTTTCTATTAGTTTTCTATAAAGAGTAAAGGTGGCATCTGTGCCAGCTTTGTTTTCCCTAAATCCAAGTTGTGTTTCGCTTAGCTGGAGTTCTATTATAGGTCGTAGTCTTTTCTCTAGAATTTTGCAGAATATTTTCCTTGTATGACTCAAAAGGGAAATGCATCTGTATTGCGTACAGTCTCTTTTACTGCCTTTGTGTTTCCAAATTGGGATAATTATGGAGTTTCCCCAGTCTCGTGGTGTCTGTTGTTCTACCCAAACATGGTTGAATAGTCTATGTAGCCATGCTGTTCTTACTTCTCGTGCTGCTTTAATTAGTATCTATTTGAAGGAATATACCACAGGAATAGCTTTAATAGATTTATGATCTTTTATTTAATTAAAACGTCAATTTTTAAAATTATATTATATTCTGTATGTCAATTCACACAGCTTTGCCTACGTCTGCTCTACTGCATGTTATCTAGACTTCATTTTTTTAAAGTTGCATATCCCTTACAGGACGTTGCAGTCAATACCAGCATTTTCAGCTGTTGTTGATGTTCTTGGCAAGATTACGCCCAGTAGTTTGCTATTGCCTTCTGAGCTCACATACCCCGTAAGTAACCAACGCGACGAATCTCGCGCAGCTGTGTTCCTCACGTGGATATACGGGATTACGGAGAAAGTTGTTAACTCCTCGCCAGAGAGACTGGCCTAGACTTCACTATGTTGTTATTATTTTTAAAAATCGTGCGTTAAAAAATGTTCTGTTTCGTGCTTCTTTGTGTCTTCCCCGGAAAAAAATTTCTACACATAAAAATAATTTGATTACATATTAATCTATGACAGCTATGATTCGTGGTCCAGTTTATTCATTTATTTATTTATTTATTTATTTATTTATTTATTTATTTATTTATTTCCGCATGCGTTACTTTATGCTGACTTTAAACAAAAAATGAAGTTTCAAAATGTATTATACCATTTGAGTGTATCGTTGGCAATATATCAGTTAAAGTCTGTTTTTGATGCAGTTTGGACAATGCAATTTCACCGAGATCAAAAATATACAAATTGTTATGGAATTTCTAACTGATATAGTTCTGGATTTGAGTATATAAACTTTTGACTGTTTGTTTGTGTGCGTGTGTTTGTTTGTTTTTATTATTACTGTCGTGTCATCTGTAGTTATATATTTATTTTACAGCCCCGGGACTGCCGCTTAAATTTGATTATGCGGGCTTAGATGGTACCGCCTATTATCTTTCATTTTTTTCCCCGCGTTTCCATCCGTTTCAGGATATTGCGGTCAACACCAGCATCTTTCAGCTGTATGTTGATTCCTAGGCTAGATTACGCTCATCAGCACGCCACGACTTTCTGAGCGACCGGCTCCATACTCTCATAAGTCACTGGCGCGACTCGAACCACTTCTAATTCTCGTGCGCTCACGTCAACCACGGGGAGGAAAACTGCTAAAACCCC
>JACEFZ010001586.1:0-10000 GCA_014155875.1 Cepaea nemoralis
GAAGTATTGATGCATTTGTTCTTTTCTTTACCCAAGATATTCTTAGAACTCGTCTATAACATTTAAATTCAAAGGCATTTATGCGCTGTTCAGCTTGTTTAGTAAGTGTCCAGGTCTCACGGGCGTATGTTGCAATGGGAAAGATGCATGCTCTTAAAAATCTAATTTTGGTAGTTCTGTATGTCCCATTCCATAATTTATTCAGTTGTTTTAGTCTTTGAAGAGCAATTGATAGTCGCCGTTTAATTTCTGTCATTGTGTCAACGTTGTTGGTAATCAATGACCCAAGATATTCAAAATTTTCCACCACTCCAATTTTTCCTCATTAACATATATTTCTTTCTCCATAGTAGTTTTATCTGTATGCATTATCTTTGTTTTTGAAATGTTGAGATACAAGTTGTGATTTTCACTATTCAATTGGGTTGAGGCTATTAGGTTTTCTATGCCATTCTGTGTTGTGGATAGTAATACTGTATCATCAGCAAATCGAATCTCCAGTATGTCATGACCGCCGATATTTAGTGTATCATATAGCTCCCTGTTTATATCATCTCTTACATTCCTCATTATATTTTCGGCGTACAAGTTAACAAATAGGGTGACAGCACGCAGCCCTGACGTACTCCTTGCTTGATGTCAAACCAGTCTGATGCCTCGCCATCTATTCTAACTGCTGCTTGTTGGTCTAGATAGAGCATTTTTATGAGTTGTACTACATGTGATGGAAAGTCCATAGTCCTCATGATTTCCCAAAGTTTCTGATGCTGTACACAATTTCTATAATCAGTTGACTGTTTTCAGTTGCTTCTTATACGACTAGCTAATTGATTTTTCTGTATGTCTTTAGTATTCCTTGCATTTTCCTCAGAGACCACAATTACACAGCCATTAGAAGTGTTTTAGCTTGTTTGCTCACTGTCCATGCTTCACATCCATTTAACAGTGCAGGTTCTATGTAGCACTTCAAAACTGGTTTTATTGTTGCAAATGACATCATTTTATTGGTCAGTATGTTTCCATTTGCAAAAGACTACCTTCGCCATGGAGATTCTTGTTCTAATGTCTTCAAAACATCTCCCATCAGATTATATGATTATTCCGAGATAATTGTACGGATACATTTGTTAAAGAATATTCCCATTTACGTGTATCTTACATTAGGAGGCTGCGTGGTCTCGAGGTATGGTGTCCGCCTCGAGTGCTGGAGGTCCCGGGTTCAAGCCCCGGTGAGAGCAGGGAGTTTTTTTCACGTGGACTTCTAGTAATAAAATTTCCCCTGGTCTCTGGATAGTCAGATCGGACGCCATGGTGTATTGTTGCGCACGTAAAAAATCTCTTGGCAGTTTAAAATAGAAAAAAAAGGAGCTTAACGGCGCTGCCCGGGCAAAATTTCGAGTTTCCCCAGAGCTTCTCCTCTTAGAATTATATAAGTGACCACAGTGCTTTCCTGGTGTTGGTTATCACATTTCTTTTAAACTGGCCTGTGGAGATACTTGGACATGGCTGTTCTTACACAACGGTTCCCATTATTCAACGGTTCCCATTATTAAACACACACATTGGCACCATATCGTCTTGACAGACGATAGTTTGTGCTTTAAAAAGGCATAACAACTTTTACCTATGACGGTAGCGAAAGTGACTGATAAGGCCAATTCGCGCTGTAAATGTCCGTTCACAGTTGGTGCATGTGAACACGTGGTCATTTCCACCATCATGTACCATCTTATGTCTCACACGCTCGGTGTGTGACTTATCTGCAATAATTTTCTCCTTTGTCTTTATTCCATTTCTGATGTTTGCCCTCCATGCAACACATTCAGCGGCGACTTGCTCCCAGTGTGCATTATAAATGCCTGTGTCAATCATGTCCCGCTTACACACATCTTTGTATCGTAGTAGAGGCCGACCCTGAGATCTCTTACACATCTGCAATTCACCAAAAAAGATGTCCTTTGGTATTCTACACATGATCAGAATAATCCTGGAATTTATAATACGATTACAAGATTTAATCAAAAAGAATTTATTAGAAGTTAAGATACAGTGACTAGATCATTATAGTAAACATCCGGAAAGTGTGACAAGATATGCTAAAGAGGGCTGAAGTAGACGTCGGGATAGTGTGACAAGATATGATAAAGAGGGCTGAAGCATACGTAGGGATAGTGTGACAAGATATGATACAGAGGGCTGAAGTAGACGTCGGGATAATGTGACAAGATATGATAAAGAGGGCTGAAGTAGACGTCGGGATAGTGTGACAAGACACAATTAAAACGGTTGTATTAGACGTTCGAATAGTTTAGCAATATATGATCAAGATAAATGCATTAGCAGTCAGGATAATGTGGCAACATATAATCCAAAAGGCAAAAGTGGAATTCAGGATAGTGTGACAACACATGATCACAACAGGAAGTAGATAAAAAGTCACGTTAGTGTAACAATATATGGCTAAGGCTATTTTAGAAGATTTCCGTTTACAGTGACAAGTTATGATCACTTGGATTGGAGCAGAAATCCAGAAGCCTTGTAAGATATGGTCAAGAATACCATAGAAGTATCCCGTATACAGTACTAGATATGATCAAAAATAACATATTAAAATGTCGTATACAGTGCAAGATGTGGACAAGAATAAAATAGCAGACATTCGTATACAGTGCAAGATATGGTTAAGAATACCCGAGGAGAAACTTGTTTACGGTGGTAATATACAATCAAAAGGGCCGGAGTAGAACCTCCGATACAGTGCCAAGATACAATCAAGTTGGCGAGAGTTGAAGGCTGGATACAGTGTCAAGATACCATCAAGAGGATTACACGATTACAATGATGTAAAAGTAAAACCACATTAGCACACTCTGAATATTGTAGTTTTATTCTTGCATTAAAACTGAATTATGATTGATTGATTGATTGATTGATTGATTGATTGATTGATTTAGGAAACGACATCACATCATTCGGGGCATTCCCATAAGAGCTCCGTCCCCATCCTCAGAAGCCAGCGAAGAGTTCCAATCCCAATAGTACCAGTAGCAATCTGATTATATGTGCGTCTTGCCTTTCCTCTAAGCGTCGTGCATCGGCCAGATCCCCTCGTCACTCCTCGCTGTCACATTCTTGCCAGACCATGGTGATCCATTTGCTCCTCCGAGGTGTACACGTGCTCCCACAAGGCCGCAACCACGTCTGCTTTGTCATGCATCAATACTCCACCAAGTTTTGCCGAGCCAGCCAATCTGTCCGCCTGTTCATTTCCCAGCACACCAGCATGCGCCAGAGAAAAAATCCAGACGATGCTTGTCACCCGTGACTTCCGAAGCGAAGCAAGCCACTCTGCAGGAAGCTTGTCTGTCCTCACCCTACTCAGCATGCTTTCTGAGTCAGTTACAATCACGATATGTGTGTGTATCGTATTCTCCATCCAGCGGAAAGCTGCACTGACTGCCTCCACCTCCATTCTTAAGCTAGACCTTGTGGTATCATATGCCAGAAAACTGAATTGTTTGAAATGTAAAGCAGATACGCTATCCATTGACCCTACAAAAATGGTTTGCTAAATGCCTTGTTCTCAAATTTATCACTTAGACCACAGAATATTCGTCTGAATGTATATCTGTATCTGCTGCTCACCTTGTAGTAGATGAATCACCGATAAGAAAGAAATCCTCCAACGCTGGGCAGAGCATTTCAGCAAAATCTTAAATGCAACTTCCTTCTTCGATGATGAAACCATCAACTGCCTTCCTCAAGTTCCCACCAATGAGACACTTGATGACCTGCCAACCATAGTGGAAATAAACAAAGCCATCCAGCAACTCTCCAGCGGCAAGGCACCTGGTCCTGACTCCATCCCAGCAGAGATATATAAGGCAGGTGGGCCGGTCCTAACAGAGCAGCTTCACCAAGTCTTCATAAACATATGGATGAACGAGACCATGCCACAAGATTTTAAGGACGCGTCAATAGTCCACCTTTACAAACGTAAAGGAAACCGCCAATCCTGTGACAACCACCGAGGCATCTCCTTGCTTTCAATTGCAGGGAAGATACTCGCCAGAATTCTTCTCAATCGCCTCACAGCCCATCTCGATCAAGGTCTTCTTCCTGAGAGTCAATGTGGCTTCAGAAAAGAACGTGGAACTGTTGACATGATTTTCGCTGCAAGGCAGCTGCAAGAGAAATGTCAGGAACAGAACTGCGAAATGTTCTCCACTTTCATTGACCTTACCAAGGCTTTTGATACAGTCAGCAGAGAAGGACTGTGGAAGATTATGGCAAAATATGGCTGTCCACGAAAGTTTGTCCAAATAGTGCGGCTATTTCATGACGGCATGCAGGCAAGAGTACAGGTAAATGGTGAACTGTCTGAACCCTTTCCTGTCACCAATGGAGTGAAGCAAGGATGTGTCCTGGCACCAACACTGTTCAGCCTCATGTTTTCAGCCATGCTGATGAATGCCTTCGAGAACGACGACATTGGAATAGACATCAACTACCGTATGGATGGAAAGTTATTCAATCTCAGAAGGCTGAAAGCTAAAACCAAAATTAACAGCGGCACCGTCAGAGAGCTCCTGTTTGCTGATGATTGCGCTCTATACGCCAACTCAGAGGCGGACATGCAACATAATGTTTCAGCTTTCTCACATGCCTGTGCCAACTTTGGGCTCATTATCAACTTGGAGAAGACTGTAGTTATCTACCAGCCAGCTCCAGGGAATAATCACACTGTGCCGAATATCAAAGTGAATGATCATAGACTAAGTGTTGTGGACAAATTCACCTATCTTGGCAGCACCGTGTCACAAGCTGCCACAATCGATGACGAAGTGAATGCAAGAATCTCCAAGGCCAGTGCAGCCTTTGGCAGACTGTACAAGAATGTATGGGACAGAACTGGAATAAGCCTGCAAACAAAGCTAAAAGTCTACAAAGCAGTTGTATTATCCACACTGCTATATGCTTGTGAAACCTGGACTGTTTATCAGCGACACGCTAGGAAATTAAACCACTTCCACACAGTCTGCCTAAGGAAAGCTACTGAAGATTAAATGGCAAGACAAGATTCCAGACACTGAAGTCCTAGAAAGAGCATCCATGCCCAGTATCCACACTCTACTGATGAAGAATCAGATTCGCTGGGCTGGTCACTTGACTCGCATGCCAGATCACAGGCTCCCTAAACGAATTTTTTTACAGCGAACTGCGTTGTGGTAAACGCTCCCAAGGTGGCCAGAGGAAACGTTTTAAAGACACTCTGAAAATTTCACTGAATGCTTTTGGAATTCATCATGACACCTGGGAGGCTGCAGCCAGAGACCGAAATTCGTGGCGTGCATCATTGCGCAAAGGTGCAGTCATATGTGAGGCAACCAGGACTGCAAGAGCTGTGAAGAAAAGGCAGGACAGAAAAACCACTGCAGGAAATCCTCCTCCAGAGACGTCAAGCATTCTTTGCCCACATTGTCAAAGAACATTTCGAGCCAAAATAGGCCTTATCAGCCATCTTAGAACCCACGGCTCCACACCTTCAACCCCACTGGATGAAATGAATGGTCATCATCATTCTTGATGGACAAACAACAACAGTAGATGAATATGTTGAAGGACGCTTTGATTGATTCCATAATATAAGAAAAAGAAACCATGATACTAGTTAAGTTTTTGAAACGACCAGTTATAGAAAACTAGGGAACAACTATCATAGCCATGAATATGACACAGTTTGGGATGTAACAGATTATAAACATCACTGAAATCATCACTACCATTTTAGATATGGACAGATCTCGGTTGGATGTAGCATCAGAATTACCCGGTGTAGTAGATTTGTTAACGCCATTTTGATTTACACTTAAGTTTTACAACCATTATAGCCGTTGATACAGAGATTATAGTGAATGCGAAGAAGGGCAGAAAGCAACTGTTGATGGCGAACGAGTATCTTTCGACAACCTGTTGATCTTCTGTGAAAACAATTCCTGGCCAGGTGGTGTTAGGCTTGCGTGCATGTGGGAGCTTGGCGAATCTTGTGGTGTAGTACATGGGTGCTATATTACCACAATATATGATTGTGAAGATTGTGATGTTACAGATGATGGCCGTCTTTGCCGTCAAGGAGAGGTGTGTCTGGACAACACCATCCCCTCAACTCCCCATTCCCTCTGTGTATGTTGATATTTGATATGACATTGTCTTTGAACCTATGTAAAGCAAATGTTATACCCTTTAATATATCAAAAGAGAACGGGGGAGGTGGAGAGGCCCTCTTCTTTATGGGGACATACACATGGGAGTCCCTACTTCAGGATTACAACTTTGAAAATGTGGAATCTATAATATAACAGTAACCACAATGTCTTCAGGAAAATACCAGCATAAATCTGCATCAATATTTGTCAAAACTGATGGCACTGAAAGGATCTCAATTTAAACCCAAACCTCAGGATGGACTTCTTTATCAATGTTGCAGGAATTACCTTCACGATTAGAAGTGAATATCCTTTCCAAACGGTTTAACCTCCTGGACTCAGTTGTCTCAGACAGGCATGATCAAGATGACTGCTGTGAACCTGAGACTTGCATTATTTTCCTTGAGTCTGTATTAGCAGTACTATCCAGGAAATATTTACCCCAGATCATCAATAGTTGTGGTGTATCAAGGAGAATGTGATCCCAACTTACATGTTTATTCCATGAAACTCGGATTAGATTCCTAACATAAAGGCAGGAACTAGAATCCTGTATTTTATCCTGATTCAGGAAACCGTTTTGGGAGAGACTTGTGTTGTAGAATGCTGCTGTACAGTGGAATTATCTCTCTACTAACTGGATGGTACGCAGACTGTTGTGTGTAGTTTATCCCCATTCGCCAGCTTCTCGGCCAGTCTACTCACCATTGAGAGACCATGATTTTCTATTCATAGACTGTTCACAGGAGGGATTAGACTTGCATGGGAATCATCAGGGAAAAGCTGCAACCTGGGACCTTCCCAACGCCACTTCAGGTGATAACAGGATGTTCATGGACCAGAACAGCAGAGTGTCCCTAGGCCTGCCCAATACTAGAAAGTCTAAAAGAAATTTTACTCCCAGTAACAGGCGGAAAGATAATTCATGATGTACTTGAGTTGTTGTGCAGGAGGAGTTTATATATTAGAGATGTGATGGAGGAGAGTTAGAGAGTTTTGAGATTGGATGTCTGTTGGTGTGTTTCAGAGGTTGTACTTTGTGTTTCCATTTTCATACTCACATTGCATATGATTGCTTTTCGAGGTGTAATTCTTGAGATGGAACAAGGGTCTTCACTCGACCCCTACAGTCAGCTCTATAAAGGATGTTGTTGTAAACAGTGTTGTTAAGTACATGTCCCAGGTGAATGTCTTGCACATGTGTTATCAAGTATTGTTCCTGGTGCAGGTCTTGTACAACTGTTGTTGATGTCAGTGGAATGTGAAGGTTGTGTAAAAATGTTGTCCAGTATCTCTCATGATGTATGTCTTGTTCAATTGTTGGTGTAAATATTTCCTTGTGAATGTATGCCCAACTATTGTCAAGAACCAGTGATGTGGATGTTCGGTTCAGCTGATGTTAAGTACAGTTATTGTTTATGTTCACTATGGTTGATTCCTACATGTCTAATTGTACAACTGACATATGTGTCTTTGATACAAACAAAATAAGGGGAGATCTAATGTGGCGGCTGAAAGCACACTGACAACATTATGGTGAGGTAACAAATTCCTCGGTTGTACAGGGCGAATAGTCCAGATCTCATCATGGCCTTTACGGGGAACGTTTTCTTCTTTTATAAATTTTCTGTGTAGACACTTGGGCTTAGGTCTAGGATGCACAGTGGGGGTTCTAAGCCAGGAAAACTGGCTCCTCTAAAGGGCTTGGCGGGAATGATTTTCTATCTCATTTAAGATGCCTCTAGACATAAACTTGCCTAATCATACCCTTTATCTTGTCTATCTATTATACAAGATATATTTACAGAGACCACGTCTAATTGGGGCCTCTGTCTTCATCTAACTTGTCACAGTATTCTTTGTATTTCCTCATATGTACACAGCCATCAGAAGATGGGTTTCAGCTTACTGCTCATTTTTCATGCTTCACAGCCATATAAAAGTACTGGTTCAATGTAAAACTTCAAAACTCTTTGTCTTGTTGCAAATGACATCTGTTTAATGGTCAGTATGTTTTACATCTTGCAAAAGGCTACCTTGCCATGAAGATTCTTGTTCTAATCTCTTTAAGGCATCTCCTATCAGATGTTATGACTATTCCGAGATAACTTTAACGATTCAGTTATTTAAGTATATTCACATATACGTGTAATTCCATTGTGGTATTTCGTTCTTCCCAGTGACGATCATAATCTGTGTCTTCTTACACAATAATTATAACCCTAGTTGTTCACTGTGTACAACAATTGCATCTACTAAATGTTGCAGATCGTGCACATTGTCTGCAATCAATATTGTATCATCCGCATATCTAATGCTATTGATGTTACCACCCCCAATGGTAATTCCTCTCATATCTCCTATATTTCTGAAAATAATTTCATTGTATAGGCAAACTAATATCTGGCGAAATTACATATCCCGTCTCACACCTCTTTTAATAGGATGATATTGACCTATTTCATTATCAATCTTTATGGACAGCTTGTTGTTTCCAATATAGGGTTTAAAAAAAAGAAGCAAGTATTAGGTCTTTCCTATCAATTTGTAGATCTGTAAGCATCTTTATCATGTCGACATGTCTCACTTTATCGAAAGCCTTTGCGTAGTCAATAAAGCAAGGATGTAGTTCTTTATTTACTTCTAAATAACGTTCAATTAATGATCTCAGAATATACACAGCATTTACTCTACCCTTGCCTTTTATGAATCCACATTGGTCTTCTCATATTTCGGGTTGTATTGTTTTCCTAAATCTTTGCATGACGATCCATAGTAAATTCTATATGATGTGACTAATTACGCTGATAGTTAGATGCTGATTAAATTCCAAAGCTAGTTACTTTTTCGGAATTGCAATAAACAGTGATTTATATACGGCACTGAGAATATCCGCCAGTATCATATATATTGTTTAGTAGTCTGATAACTTGGTCAACACAATATTCTTCTAGGAGGCATTAATCATTTCGGTTGTAACATTATATGCTGCTAGGCTTCTGGTTAACTGCCACTGCCGTCGACGATGAACTGTATTTTCGTGGACTGTGTGGGTGAACATCTAGGAAACATCCAGATGGGAAAATGACTGCCGATTCCATCAGAGATAAACTGGATGTTTCGTGGGGGACTATTGTGTTGACATTCTGGCGGCGGCATTATGCACAGTGTATTTGTGCGGGCTGTTGTTTGTCGAGACTCCTGTCTTTTCCACTTTTCACATTGGGCAGTGGGAAGTGTTTTATGTGATATTCACTGGCACAGGAACGGAGCATAATGGGGAGAACCCATTGCTGTGAAGTTGGAACCGTGACTAACTAACTAACTATCTAACTATTATCTTGACTTGGTGTCTTGCAATTTTTCATTTATTGAGAGCATGCCGAACTTCCATCTTCAGTATATGTTACAAGAAATATCCAACTGTTCTTCACGTGTATAATTATATAGTTCTTTCCCGTACCCTGATGTACCTAAAATCCGACACGTCTCTATTATGATTTTTACATCGTTTTGTTTTTAGGCTGCCTGTTGATGTATGTGTTCCTTTATTAGTAAGTTCGTGAATTCTTTTGTGTATTTAATTTGGTATGTTTACTATTGTGTTGTTTTCCAGTTTGCAGGCATTTCTTTTAAAGCCATGCTTCTTTTTCAACTTTACATAATGTTCTGACTTTTCTGTGAATCTTTTCATATTTGTCAGGATTATTTTTGTTATGTCTTCTTGTTTCCATTAGTCGTAACATTTCTTCAGTCATCCATTTCTTACGACACACTTTCTTTAATTTTGGGAT
>JACEFZ010001586.1:12500-32500 GCA_014155875.1 Cepaea nemoralis
TATGTCTTCTTGTTTCCATTAGTTGTAACATTTCTTCAGTCATCCATTTATTACGACCCACTTTCTTTAATTTTTGGATTTGTGTTTCTGCAGCCAAACTGTTTATCGTTTCCTGGTGTATACTTGACCTACTTCAACTTTACTTTTAATGCGCCTATAATCAATCTATGATCACTGTAACAGTCTGCATTTGAGACTTTTTTTTTTTTTTTTTGCGACTGTTAGCGTATTTCGAAACCTTCTGCTAATCAGGATGTAATAAATTTGGTTTCTATTCCTGCTGTCGGTAATCTCCTATGTCCATAATCTTCTTGGATGTTGCTTACACCACGTGTTTCCGACAATCAGTTGATGCTATGTTGCCCATTATACAAGTCGGTATCCTCTCTCATTGTGTTCTCCCAAACCATGTTTACCTGTTGTGAATCTATCCCCTTGATTCCCTACTTTAGCATTAAAGTCCCCCATAATGATGCTCATTTCTAAATGTTTACAGTTCTTCAAAGCATTTTCAATGTCATTATACAGTTCATTTACTCTATCTTCACAGTTTTCACCTGTTGGAGCATATATTTGAATGACGTTTATGTCAAAAGGTCAGCCGATTAGCTTTACCATTAGAACCCTGCCTGGCACTGTCCTTTAGTAAATTTTGATGTTTGCAGATCAAAAATAAGTGCTACACCTCTTTGCCTTTATCTCCTCCAGAATATATATTCTTAACATCCATCTCTGCCCCTTTCCATCTCGTCTCCCACATTCCTAGGATTTTAACAGTCTCTCTTCCCATTTCTTGTTTAATGTTATCCAATCTTCCGTCTGCGTTTAAAGTACGAACATTCCATGTTGCCAGTTTCAGTGGTGCTATCATTTTTGTGACGTTCTGTGATTTGACGAATCATGATGAACTAGGCATCTTTAAAGAAGGTAGTTTGCCGTAGCTTTCCTTCCTGTCAGTGACCATACTGGTTGGTGACCGTTGCCATTGTCTCTTTAAAGAGATCTTCTGCCTACCGCAGCGGAAACTTGAGCCCATAATCAACCACTATCTGTCGCTGTCCTCAAAATACCAGCCACCACCTACTTTTCGTGGTCTCTTAATGAAAACGTTCCGAAAACGGTAAAGAAATACACCACATATTCTCCAGAAAAACACAACTCCTCCTCCTCCATTTTACCGGAAGTGCCACACCCATAATGTTTATAAATCAATCCGGTGATGTGGTATGCGAGTGGTAGTATGTAGGCATAGTTGACTGTGCATGCTCACAATTGGCCGTTTACTGGATATGTGTACAGTTATCTATGTAAAACTGTCAAAACTGTAATCTAATGTCTACAGTATCTTGCAGTGTAGGGCAGGGGGTTTGAGCCTGAGAATTTGAGGCTGCCTAGCTAGTGTAGTCACCGGGAACTGTGCAGATTTTTTACCCCAGATATATATATATATATATATAATGCGGGTTCTGAGGCGAAGGGGTTACAGACGCAGTTAGAAATCCCGCATTCCGCGTGTGAAATACAGATGTATGTGATTTGGCAGCAGACCGCCATACGTTGGTTTTTTGTATGAAATGGTATGGGTGCCAGACGTTCAGAAAGCAATGGCAAACTACTGCACGTAAATGTGCCCAGCAGTCACGAATAGTCAAAACATGATGGGTTGACTGTAGAGGATATACAACAAACTGTTTAACATATTGAGTAACACGCAAGTAATGTCAAGTAACTTTACTGGCGTTACAGTTAATACGCATATATGTGTTGACAACGCATCATCCAAGAGTTAATTAGACATTACCTGGCGAGAACAATCGATTAGCCTCTTTAAAAGAAAATCCATCTGGGATTGCTGGAATTCTAAACGACCCAGCCGCAATGCATGATATCAGATTGGGCATTTGTGTTGTTTTGTTTTTCAGCTGACATCAGTTGCATCATATTGTCTTTACTCTTGCGATATATGAAGTCAGTGTTGTAGCTTCTTTGTCACTGCGGCGTAAGAACGCATGTCTGAAGGTCTGTCCTATACCTACTGCTGACCTTGTAGTAGATGAAAATATTGAAGGATGCGTTGATTGATTCTAAAATGGAAGCGAA
Organism: Cepaea nemoralis; assembly: GCA_014155875.1. NCBI lineage: Eukaryota > Metazoa > Mollusca > Gastropoda > Stylommatophora > Helicidae > Cepaea > Cepaea nemoralis. Next base: position 14,601 of record JACEFZ010001586.1, read on the forward strand.
AGAAAACATAATTATATACACATTCCCAAAGATGTAATCTTTACACAGTTTAGGAACAGCGATAACAGCAATAAAGATGACACAGACAGGGGCGTAACAGATGATAAACATTGTGGAAATCATCACAACCATTTTTGACACAGACTTGTCTCTGCTGGATCAGGAATCCGACATTCCCGGTGCAGTGGCTTTTTTACGCCATTTTGTTTTACTCTTCAGTTTAACGACGAGAACAGCTGTTGATACTGAGATGATAGTAAACGAAGCGAAGGGTAGAAAACAGTTGTTGATGGCAAATGAATATCTCTCGACTATGGTGCGATCTCCAGTGAACGTGATTCCCAGCCAGGTGGTGTTCGGTTTGGTTGGGTGTGGTTGGACAGCAAATCGTGTGAAGTAGTAAACTGGTGCTGTATTGCCAAAGAAGATGGTAGTGTAGATGAGTATAATGGTAGCGGTGACGCTTTTAGCATTGAAGATCGTTTTAATCTGGAAAAGGATATTAATGCAGTTAGGAATCATGTGTGAAATGTATGTAACGATAACATGTTTTCTTCTTCTTCTTCTTCTTCTTCTTCTTCTTCTTCTTCTTCTTCTTCTTCTTCTTCTTCTTCTTCTTCTTCTTCTTCTTCTTCTTCTTCTTCTTCTTCTTCTTCTTCTTCTTCTTCTTCTTCTTCTTCTTCTTCTTCTTTTCTTCCTCCTTCTTCTTCCTCCTCCCCTCCTCTGCCTTCTCCTTCTTCTTCTTCTTCTTCTTCTTCTTCTTCTTCTTCTTCTTCTTCTTCTTCTTCTTCTTCTTCTTCTTCTTCTTCTTCTTCTTCTTCTTCTTCTTCTTCTTCTTCTTCTTCTTCTTCTTCTTCTTCTTCTTCTTCTTCTTCTTCTTCTTCTCTCCTTCCTCTTCCTTCTTCTTCTTCTTCTTCTTCTTCTTCTCTCCTTCTTCTTCTTCTTCTTCTTCTTCTTCTTCTTCTTCTTCTTCTTCTTCTTCTTCTTCTTCTTCTTCTTCTTCTTCTTCTTCTTCTTCTTCTTCTTCTTCTCTTCTTCTTCTTCTTCTTCTTCTTCTTCTTCTTCTTCTTCTTCTTCTTCTTCTTCTTCTCTTCTTCTTCTTCTTCTTCTGCTTCTTCTTCTTCTTCTTCTGCTTCTTCTTCTTCTTCTTCTTCTTCTTCTTCTTCTTCTTCTTCTTCTTCTTCTTCTTCTTCTTCTTCTTCTTCTTCTTCTTCTTCTTCTTCTTCTTCTTCTTCTTCTTCTTCTTCTTCTTCTTTCTCTTTTGCTGCATAGGTCCTGCAACCAACTCACCCTAAACCTCCTTTTATTTCTACCCCATAAGCTCCGTCAGTGTCACCTCCACGTTATCCATTTCTGTGCCTCCTTCCCGCCTCCTATGTTGTTTAGATCATCCTCAATTTCTGTGTCGACTTCCCGTCTCCATATGTTGCTTAGATCATCCTCTATTTCTATGTCTACTTCCCGTCTCTATATTTTGCTTAGATCATCCTCTATTTCTGTTGCCGCATGGATTCGGGACAAATATATACTTTCACAAACAAGTATGCATGACTAAAATCACCATCATCAATATGAGCAGCATGTGCCTTTAGAGCAAGGCAATGGCGTGTCTCAAATAACGCCTGGCTTCTTTGTTCTTAATAGACTCAACAGCTGATTGACTTTCTCGTGCCACCTTGACAATCCATACAAGGTGTTTTTTTGTTTTTTTTCTGTAACCCTCTTTCTCTAACACTAATAATCATTCTGACTGTCACTACCTTCCCCTGAGCTTCTCCTCTTAGAATTGTACGACAAGTGACCACAGTGCTGTCCTTGTGTGGGCTATCACATTTCTTTTAAACTGGCCTGTGGAGGCACTTGGACATGGCTGTTCTTACACAACTCTCGTTCCTATTATTAACCTTAAATTAAGAAACCACATCTCCTAGCCTTCCAATTCTTTCTACTTATATTATTATGTGACGATCAAGATCAGGCATGCAGAAGTATGCAAGATATGTTAAGTTATCGACAACGCCGCACATCGGGTATTCTATCGGTTCCTCATTTCACCAATGCAGCAGCCATCTTAATGTAAGAGAATGAATGGTGATGCTCTGGGAGAAACGTGCCTCCACCAACTTCACTCCGATAGACGCAGGCTCCAGTCTGAGACCTGAGCACCTGCACGTCATTTTATTTATTTAAGATTGCCGTAGAATAATATATCGCCTTATGATACCTTCCATTTGGACAGAAGGACGATATATAGCCATACTAAGGTCATTTTGTTATATTTTTTTTTTGGTATCGTGTTATCTTCCGCAATTGTAAAGCTCATTGCATGGAAATTTACATTATAATACGTGTTCATCTGATCGTCTACCATGGTTTGTTCAAACCTACCTTGTTTGGCACTGAATCAGTTAAAACTCACTCACTCTAGGCGTTGTTCTCGGCAGTTTCCCTTGACACACAAAACTATGATCTACCTCATCAATACTCGGGGTTTGACTGGATCCCGGGAGCTGTCAGCGATTGTGGGTTAGTCGTGAGCACTGGGTCGGCAATGGCCAGATGTTAGTTTGGAGCTGGTGAGCCCAATGATGGAAACAATCATTAGAAGTAGGTCGGTCTCAGGCCACCATCTCAAGCTGCTACATTTATTACATCTTTCTGCCTACTGGCTAGACGTTTGCCCGCCGGCCTGGTGGTCTTGGGTTCAATCCGCTTCGCGGCTGATTCGAATTTTTCAAAGTCGCCTGTGCTCCCAGGAGGACCCAGCTTAAATTGTCAAAGTGGCCTGTGCTTCCAATACGACCCAGTCTAAATTGTCAAAGTGGCATGTGCTCCCAATACGACCCAGTCTAAATTGTCAAAGTGGCATGTGCTCTCAGTACGACCCAGTCTAAATTGTCAAAGTTGCATGTGCTCCCAGGATTACCCAGCTTAAATTGTTGAAGTGGCATGTGCTCCCAGGAGGACCCAGCTTAAATTGTCAAAGTGGCCTGTGCTCCCAGGAGAACCCAGCTTAAATTGTCAAAGTGGCCTGTGCTCCCAGGAGGACCCAGCTTAAATTGTCAAAGTGGCCTGTGCTCCCAGGAGGACGCAGCTTAAATTGCCCAAGTGGCCTGTGCTCCCAGGAGGACCCAGCTTAAATGGTCAAAGTGGTATGTGCTCCTAGGACGACTCAGTCTAAATTGTCAAAGTGGCATGTGTTCCCAATACGACCCAGTCTAAATTGTCAAAGTGGTATGTGCTCTTAGGACGACCCAGCCTAAATTGTCAAAGTAACATGTGCTCCTAGGACGACCCAGTCTAAATTGTCAAAGTGGCCTGTGCTGCCAGGAGGACCCAGCTTAAATTGTCAAAGTGGCCTGTGCTCACATGAGGACCCAGCTTAAATTGCCCAAGTGGCCTGTGCTCCCAGGAGGACCCAGCTTAAATGGTCAAAGTGATATGTGCTCCTAGGACGACTCAGTCTAAATTGTCAAAGTGGCATGTGTTCGCAATACGACCCAGTCTAAATTGTCAAAGTGGTATGTGCTCTTAGGACGACCCAGTCTAAATTGTCAAAGTGACATGTGCTCCTAGGACGACCCAGTCTAAATTGTCAAAGTGGCCTGTGCTCATAGGAGGACCCAGCTTAAATTGTCAAAGTAGCCTGTGCTCCCAGGAGGACCCAGCTTAAATTGTCAAAGTGGTATGTGCTCCCAGGACGGCCCAGTCTAAATTGTCAAAGTGGAATGTGCTCCTAGGACGACCCAGTCTACATTGTCAAAATGGCATGTGCTCCCAATACGACCCAGTCTAAATTGTCAAAGTTGCATGTGCTCCCAATACGACCCAGTCTAAATTGTCAAAGTGGCATGTGCTCCCAATACGACCCAGCCTAAATTGTCAAATTGGCATGTGCTCCGAATACGACCCAGTCTAAATTTTCAAAGTGCCCTGTGCTCCCAATACGACCCAGTCTAAATTGTCAAAGTGGCATGTGCTACCAGGACGACCCAGCTTAAATTGTCCAAGTGGCCTGTACTCCCAGGAGGAACTAGCTTAAATTGTCAAAGTGGTATGTGCTCCTAGGACGACTCAGTCTAAATTGTCAAAGTGGCATGTGTTCCCAATACGACCCTGTCTAAATTGTCAAAGTGGTATGTGCTCCTAGGACGACCCAGTCTAAATTGTCAAAGTGACATGTGCTCCTAGGACGACCCAGTCTAAATTGTCAAAGTGGCCTGTGCTCCCAGGAGGACCCAGCTTCAATTGTCAAAGTGGCCTGTGCTCCCAGTAGGACCCAGCTTAAATTGTCAAAGTGGTATGTGCTCCTAGGACGACCCAGTCTAAATTGTCAAAGTGGCATGTGCTCCTAGGACGACCCAGTCTAAATTGTCAAAGTGGCCTGTGCTCCCAATACGACCCAGTCTAAATTGTCAAAGTTGCATGTGCTCCCAATACGACCCAGTCTAAATTGTCAAAGTGGCCTGTGCTCCCAATATGACCCAGTCTAAATTGTCAAAGTGGCCTGTGCTCCCAGGAGAACCCAGCTTAAATTGTCAAAGTGGCCTGTGCTCCCAGGAGGACCCAGCTTAAATTGTCAAAGTAGCCTGTGCTCCAAGGAGGACCCAGCTTAAATTGTCCAAGTGGCCTGTGCTCCCAGGATGATCTAGCTTAAATTGTCAAAGTGGTATGTGCTCCTAGGACGACTCAGTCTAATTTGTCAAAGTGGCATGTGTTCCCAATACAACCCAGTCTAAATTGTCAAAGTGGTATGTGCTCCTAGGACGACCCAGTCTAAATTGTCAAAGTGACATGTGCTCCTAGGACGACCCAGTCTAAATTGTCAAAGTGGCCTGTGCTCCCAGGAGGACCCAGCTTAAATTGTCAAAGTGGCCTGTGCTCCCAGGAGGACCCAGCTTAAATTGCCCAAGTGGTATGTGCTCCTAGGACGACCCAGTCTAAATTGTCAAAGTGGCATGTGCTCCTAGGACGACCCAGTCTAAATTGACAAAGTGGCCTGTGCTCCCAATACGATCCAGTCTAAATTGTCAAAGTTGCATGTGCTCCAAATACGACCCAGTCTAAATTGTCAAAGTGGCATGTGCTCCCAATACGACCCAGTCTTAATTGTCAAATTGGCATGTGCTCCCAATACGACCCAGTCTAAATTGTCAAATTGGCATGTGCTCCCAATACGACCCAGTCTAAATTGTCAAAGTGGCATGTGCTCCAAGGACGACCCAGCTTAAATTGTCAAAGTGGCCTGTGCTTCCAATACGACCCAGTCTAAATTGTCAAAGTGGCCTGTGCTCCCAGGACGACCCAATCTAAATTGTCAAAGTGGCATGTGCTCCCAATACGACCCAGTCTAAATTGTCAAAGTAGCATGTAATCTCAGTACGACCCAGTCTAAATTGTCAAAGTGGCCTGTGCTCCCAGGAGGACCCAGCTTAAATTTCCCAAGTGGCCTGTGCTCCCAGGAGGACCCAGCTTAAATGGTCAAAGTTGTATGTGCTCCTAGGACGACTCAGTCTAAATTGTCAAAGTGGCATGTGTTCCCAATACGACCCAGTCTAAATTGTCAAAGTGGTATGTGCTCTTATCACGACCCAGTCTAAATTGTCAAAGTGACATGTGCTCCTTGGACGACCCAGTCTAAATTGTCAAAGTGGCCTGTGCTGCCAGAAGGACCCAGCTTAAATTGTCAAAGTGGCCTGTGCTCCCAGGAGGACCCAGCTTAAATTGTCCAAGTGGCCTGTGCTCCCAGGAGGACCTAGCTTAAATTGTCAAAGTGGTATGTGCTCCTAGGACGACTCAGTCTAAATTGTCAATGTGGCATGTGTTCCCAATACGACCCTGTCTAAATTGTCAAAGTGGTATGTGCTCCTAGGACGACCCAGTCTAAATTGTCCAAGTGACATGTGCTCCTAGGACGACCCAGTCTAAATTGTCAAAGTGGCCTGTGCTCCCAGGAGGACCCAGCTTAAATTGTCAAAGTGGCCTGTGCTCCCAGGAGGACCCAGCTTAAATTATCAAAGTGGTATGTGCTCCTAGGACGACCCAGTCTAAATTGTCAAAGTGGCATGGGCTCCTAGGACGACCCAGTCGAAATTGTCAAAGTGGACTGTGCTCCCAATACGACCCAGTCTAAATTGTCAAAGTTGCATGTGCTCCCAATACGACCCAGTCTAAATTGTCAAAGTGGCCTGTGCTCCCAATATGACCCAGTCTAAATTGTCAAAGTGGCCTGTGCTCCCAGGAGAATCCAGCTTAAATTGTCAAAGTGGCCTGTGCTCCCAGGAGGACCCAGCTTAAATTGTCAAAGTGGCCTGTGCTCCAAGGAGGACCCAGCTTAAATTGTCAAAGTGGCCTGTGCTCCAAGGAGGACCCAGCTTAAATTGTCCAAGTGGCCTGTGCTCCCAGGAGGATCTAGCTTAAATTGTCAAAGTGGTATGTGCTCCTAGGACGACTCAGTCTAAATTGTCAAAGTGACATGTGTTCCCAATACGACCCAGTCTAAATTGTCAAAGTGGTATGTGCTCCTAGGTCGACCCAGTCTAAATTGTCAAAGTGACATGTGCTCCTAGGATGACCCAGTCTAAATTGTCAAAGTGGCCTGTGCTCCCAGGAGGACCCAGCTTAATTTGTCAAAGTGGTATGTGCTCCCAGGACGACCCAGTCTAAATTTTCAAAGTTGCATGTGCTCCCAATACGACCCAGTCTAAATTGTCAAAGTTGCATGTGCTCCCAATACGACCCAGTCTAAATTGTCAAATTGGCATGTGCTCCCAATACGACCCAGTCTAAATTGTCAAAGTCGCATGTGCTCCAAGGACGACCCAGCTTAAATTGTCAAAGTGGCCTGTGCTTCCAATACGACCCAGTCTAAATTGTCAAAGTGGTATGTGCTCCCAGGACGACCCAATCTAAATTGTCAAAGTGGCATGTGCTCCCAATACGACCCAGTCTAAATTGTCAAAGTGGCATGTGCTCTCAGTACGACCAAGTCTAAATTGTAAAAGTGGCATGTGCTCCCAGGAGGACCCAGCTTAAATTGTTGAAGTGGCATGTGCTCCCAGGAGGACCCAGCTTACATTGTCAAAGTGGCCTGTGCTCCCAGGAGGACCTAGCTTAAATTGTCAAAGTGGCCTGTGCTCCCAGGAGGACCCAGCTTAAATTGCCCAAGTGGCCTGTGCTCCCAGGAGGACCCAGCTTAAATGGTCAAAGTGGTATGTGCTCCTAGGACGAATCAGTCTAAATTGTCAAAGTGGCATGTGTTCCCAATAAGACCCAGTCTAAATTGTCAAAGTGGTATGTGCTCTTAGGACGACCCAGTCTAAATTGTCAAAGTGACATGTGCTCCTTGGACGACCCAGTCTAAATTGTCAAAGTGGCCTGTGCTGCCAGGAGGACCCAGCTTAAATTGTCAAAGTGGCCTGTGCTCCCAGGACGTCCCCGTCTAAATTGGGTGCCAGGACATGTCTTTGGAATTAAAGGCGGCCGTCGTGAGACTGACCATAGCACCACCGACCGCCGATTTTTACATTTGTTAAATGCCCCTTAAGAAGTGTAAGTGGGTTTTTAATTACTTACTATAGGTATGGATCAATTGATATATCAAACCTTCAATGGTGCAGAAACACACAGACATCGCTCCAGCGCGATGAAGGCAGTGACCCAGCAAGTCACGCGTGTAAACCCGATGTGAGGAATCGCCGCTGTCAGATACATAGTGCCATGGGAGTCAAATCCAATGTTGGATTCGTAGAGCCAGGGGTTGTCCAACACGTTGTGCCAGATCAAGGTCACGAGACTCAGCAGGTCAGAAACGGTCAAACCTGTGTGGGGAAAAAAAAGGGGGGGGGGGATATGTGATATGAATCTTGTGTTAAATGTATCCTGTAGCAGTTTCCTACAATGTTTCTGTGATGTTATAGCGCCATCATTTTTTGTTAGCCTAGAGCAAGGAGTTGTCTCCTCACTGTGGCAAGCGATGGGCCCAGGCCACGAACCTGCCTCCGACAGTGCTCATGATATTACCAGCCCAGTTCGCTGTCAATTTCGCCAGCTTGCTTGTCTCAAAAAGAATTAAATGAGATTATTTCTTACAAATGTCAGACTCACTAAACACATGTCAAGAGAGGTCGCAACATTCAGATCTAAAAATGCATAGGTGAAAGACAGTGATGATATGATGAGATTAAACCAAGCAGCTTGCATACTGAACCTCCTGTTTTTCGCCTTTATCCGAGAGGGCTAAAAGTTTGCTGTCACTATCCAATAAATAAAATGCACGTTTAGTATCATTACATACATGTGCAAGGCGTTAAAGATAGATTACAAATAAGCAATCTATGTAAGAAAATGCTAAACATTTGCACAAATATCCTACCCAGCAGAGAAATATTGACTGCATCCTTCAAACCTTGCTTGACAAAGCACACAATGTTGATGATGTTATTTCCCGTGCCGAAAACATTGATGATCTGACTGATAACCGCGACGTTGACAATTTGGAAAATAAGTCTAATATCATCAGTTACAACGTCACACTCGTCGCCATAAGGTGTCAGTGTGGTTTCATTACATTGACTGGACTTGTGCAGCTCCAGATGTACCGCTGATACCATGTTCTGAGTTGACGATTAATGTATCTGCATGTCCGTTGAGAAGGGTATTTCTTACATCTGTGGACAAATCAGTAGATCCTTCACACATACACAGTCGAGGAATTTTCTTGGCATTAGTTGTAATACATCTATATATATAAAACAAAGTGTATGTATGTAAATATATATGTATGTCCTTTATTTTTTCGCTAACGGCCCATCCGATTGAGATGAAATTTTCTACACGTCTTCCTTTCATTCCAGAGCTGCCAACTGTGATATTTTTTTAGTGTGAAATCGCCTGCTTACTCGGTATTATTTCATTTTTCATTTTTCATTAAAATTTATATATAGCTAAGGGACTTAACTCTAGAAAAAGTTATTTCAAAAGGGCATAACTTTTAATAACATTGTTGTATAACTTATAGTCATATTGTTGTATCGTTTTCAAAGATTTATAAACTCTTTGTCTATAGTTATGTACCGGCATATGAGTTATAATAAATAATGATACAATCTTTAAGGCAATTTCAAAGTTTACATAAAAATAATGCATAATGCAGAACATTGTAACTCATATTTCTATGCTTAAGAAGTTATCTTAAAGATGTTGAACAATATCATCGCATCTTTAGTGTTTTCCGCTATCATATCGGCACGATTCGCTTGACAGCACTTCTCAGCGCTATCAAGCCAAGACGCCTTACACATTTCAAGCAGCCTGATACGGGGGGAAAATGGCACGTCGTAATAGCACAAAGAAACAAGCAGCTTCCAAGATGCATAGTGAGAAAACCGACCAGACTATCAAGAAGACGAACCTGCCTTTGGAGAGTCTGCATGCAAGCTGTAATAAAGTATCTGAACCTACAGTCAATGAAACTACCAATAAGAAGAGCGACGACTACCCACAGACGAACACAAAAATTTGTGAGAGGAAGGAGGACCAAGACACCAGAATCAGAAACACTGATTCAAACACAGTCAGATGGGTGGTCAAGCGGCTAAAAATGGAGCTTACTGATCAACAAATACAGAAGCAGCTGCAGGAAGAAAATCTTCACGTCAACATTTTGAAGGCAGAGCGGATTCTTACCTACTCAGAATTAAATGAGATGCTCCACACAAGTGACTGGGCGAACCCGGGCAGGGTCTGGCAGACAGACAGACAGACAGACAGACAGACAGACAGACAGACAGACAGATAGATAGATAGATAGATAGATAGATAGATAGATAGATATATAGATAGATAGATAGATAGATAGATAGATAGATAGATAGATAGATAGATAGATAGATAGATAGATAGATAGATAGATAGACAAACAGACAGGGAGGGAGGGAGGGATAGACGGAGGGACAGACAGAGGGATGGGTCTATTAGACAGACAGACAGACAGACAGAGATAGATAGATAGACAAACAGACAGACAGACACAGACAGACAGACAGACAGACAGACAGACAGACAGACAGATAGTCGGTAACGGGAACGAGAACTTATATGACTACTTATATGAATTAAAAGAGATGCTCCCCATCAGGGGCTGGTCGAAGCCGGGCCGGATCAGACAGATAGACAGACATATAGACAGACAGACAGACAGATAGATAGTCGGGAACGGGAACGGGAACTTATATGACTACTTATATGAATTAAATGAGATGCTCCACATCAGGAGCTGGGCGATGCCGGACCGGGTCAGACAGACAGACAGACAGACAGACAGACAGACAGACAGACAGACAGACAGACAGACAGACAGACAGACAGACAGACAGACAGACAGACAGACAGACAGACAGACAGTCAGACAGACAGACAGACAGACAGACAGTCGGTAACGGGAACGGGAACTTATATGACTACTTATATGAATTAAATGAGATGCTTCCCACCAAGGACTGGGCAAAGCCGGGCCGGGTCAGCTAGTGTATAATATTCTTTGATCCATTGGCAAATTACTACGAATTTAATCGACTAGTTAAACAAGATATTTCTTTACAATTGGTATCTAATCATCCATGCCAAATCCATTCACCAATCCGTCCATCCATTCACAAATCCATCCATCAATTAACCCATCCATCCATCCTAAATCAATCCATCTTCTTTTTTCCCCGCATATCCCTTACAAGGCGTCGATGTCAACATCAGCATCTTTTAGCTGATTGTTGATTTCTTGGCAACATTACGCTCAGAAGTTTGCCTTGCTTTCTGAGCGACCGGCTCACATACCTCGTAAGTTATCGACGCGGAGAGAGCCGCTACCGATTCTCACGCACGTCACGTTAATCACGAGCGTATACGGGATTATGGAGAAAGTAATCCATCTATACATTTATAAAATCATCCACCCACCCACACACAAAAGCTCGCAGACCCACCTATACGACTGCATGTCTTCCTATTTTCTGTATGTCTGTTCGTCTATTTATATGTTTATGTATTTATTTGTCTGTCTGTCTGTCTGTCTGTCTGTCTGTCTGTCTGTTTCTCGGTTAATTTATCTGTCTGTCTTTAAGTCTGTCTGTCTATCTTTCCGTTCGCCCTTCCTTCCCTCGATCCGCTCACTCGCCCGCCCGCCCGTCCGTCCATCAGTCTGTTTGTGTATCTGTCTGTCCATCTATTTTTGTATATATGCCTGTATGCCTACCTTTATATCTATTTATATATGTCTATATGTCTGTCTATCTGTCCATCTGTTTGTCAGCGCATCTATCTCACTGTTCTTTTTCCTGTCTACATGTCATTCTTTCTTTCTATCCTACCTTCCATTCGCCAGTGCGTATCTCCGTCTGCTCGCCTGCCGTACGTGCAACAGCTAGGCCGTCTGTCCGTCTATTTGTTTGTCTGGCTTTATATTATTGACATATGCCTGGGTCATTGACATTGAGGTGAGTCACCTGTAGCGGGGCTATGAGGAAAACAACCAGCCATGAGAAATAATGGTGAGGGTGGAGGCAGTCCCCCAGGGTGGATGGGGAGAGACAGTTTAGTTTTGTGTGAAGTCAGGAGACTTGGGGGGCAGCTGGGCTGAGACGGACTGAGGGTCGGTTCATTTGGTTGGAGGGTTGATGTGACTCCGAGCGGATCGGTAGTCTAAGGAGAAGGAGCGGAGTTAGATATAGATCTCCGTCCTGTGTTGTTCTCCTGGTTTTTGAATGGAGGCCTAAAACCCAATTGGGGTTGTATAGTTAATGGAGGCCTGAACCCAAAGTGGGTTGTATAGTTAATGGAGGCCTGAACCCAAAGTGGGTTGGATAATAGTGGAGGCTAGACCCAGTGTGTGGGTTGTATTGTGAGGTCCAGCCGTGAATTTGAGATTAAGCAGGCCTTGAGAAGGCACTGATGTGAGCGTGTTAAGTCGTGAGGAAGAAATATATGTATTCTGTGGATTATATTGGTTTCTGGATATAGAATTATGTTCCGTTTGTCCGTGTTCTTTCCGTATTAAAGGATTATGTGCGCCAAATCAATCTTGTTCACTGACTGATGGATGTGTACTACTGGGGTGAGGTGCATTGTAAGACAGGTGGTTAGCTCTACTTACACTCCATAGTGACATACAAGGAACATTGAAACCTAGACAACGACCATCTCACTCAGTTATGATATAGAACTTTGTGACAATATCTGGGAGGCTACGTCTGGTCAAGAACAATATAGACATTTTTGTCATTCTGAGATATCTAGGAGCTCGTCGCTTAGTAAAGTTTTTCTAACGATTATATTCGGTCAAGGACCACGGGGTTATATTGAGATATCTGTGAGCTCGTCGCTTCGAGGGGAGTTATTATTTGGTGATTACGTTCCATCAATTTAGACATTAGTCGGATGCCCAATTACAACGACAATTATGGCATAACGAATAAACACCATTTGAATTCGAAGGTCAATGTTAAAAATGTCGGAGAAGTAATACAGAGTTCACGAGAAACCAGGTAAAAAATAACATATCTCACTCGGAGAGGGGAGAGTGGACGTGAAAGATTGTCCACGGTATAAACACTGTGTTTTCTCCGTGCGGGAACTAGCTAGCAGACAGTTCACGAAAGGCCACCACGGCACATCAAAGGCAGCGCGCGTGGAGAAGACACGGCACAGATCAACGGGGGCAGTGTACGACGGTGACGGGTTGGTCATTACTCACAAACACTCAGCACAGTTGGACAGTATCGCTGTCGGAGATAAAGGCAGGATTGAAGAAACCAAAGATAACAGACAGTTTGTGTGTGTGTGTGTGTGTGTGTGTGTGTGTGTGTGTGTGTGTGTGTGTGTGTTGAGGGCAACGCACGGTGTTGTCGCAGGTCGACAGATCAAGATTTTTCGAAGCAGTCAAAAGGACGGGTGGGGCGAATTGACCAAGAATATTGGGGAAATTTTGTTTTGTCCGTAACATATTCACGTCTGGTGTGTGGGGACGCTGAATTCAAGAAGGATAAAAACAGCAGAATCAAGGTCGGGTTGCTGAGGGTCAGCGCTGTTTTGCTGTTTACGAGGACAGTGAAGTGTTGTAGACAGTATGACTGAAAAAGTTTCCGGTCAGTTTACAGGCATATTAACTGTGTATTATTGTGATAAAGGTTACTGAGGTACTGACTGAGGTTGACCTGTGTGGTCAAGGTCATGGACGGTGGAGAGTTACTACAAGTTTCCATGAGAGAACTGGATAAACAAGTTGTTTTGAACGAAAACCAGACTTTATGTTCGACTTTATGTTGAATCCCTTTGTTATCATTACTCTGTCATGAGCAAACATTTTTACAACGAAGGATTACATGTCAACACCGCAGGCATGGTTGCATACAGTTGCCAAAAAGAACTGACTGTACAGAGTTAAAGCATTGGACATTTGCTGTCATTTTTTATGTTGAACTTTGTCTTTAAGCGTGAATCTATCACATAATTGATACAACTACGGACTATCTCCTCAACCAAGTTATAATAGCGTTACGAACTGGGTTGAGAACAGACGTTTGGATTATTACTTTGTTGTCAACACGTCCAGGGAAAGTAACAACATATCGAAAGAACATTTTGGAATCAGTGTCGTAGGCATTTCCAGCGGATTGCGAAAAACTATTAAAAACAAACGAAGAACTTTTGCGTCTGGTTTATAAGTACTGTATTGTCGACCAGCCATTTGGACATTTTATTTGCTCTTATCGTTCTAACTGTCGTGATCGTTTGTGTATCTATATACGGATATGTTATTACATGTAGTTGTTGGATAGGCATTTTTGCAACTTCTATTTCAATCAGGATAGTCTTGGCAAAACATAATTCTTGTGCTTACGATAGTTTTGTAAGGACAACGCTAAAAAGTTAGCGTGGTCGTGCATTGGCATTGGGGTCCTAACCAATATCTAGAGCCGCTGTGTATGACGTCAGAGTTGTGTATATTGTTAATTTAGAGTGTTTTTCTTTCTTTTCATGTTACTTACATATGATATTTGTTTTCTTCGGATATATGTTACTATTGTGATCCTTCTTAAAATTGTATATCTAGATGGGTGTTGCTCTTTTATGCGCACTAAGTTTTGTTTTTACATGGGCATGTCGATGTCAGTGATTTTATTTCTATGTAATTATCTGTATGCATGTCACTAGCCTATGCGTCTAGCGTCTCATAGGAGTCACTTATCGTATCATTCATTCGTGTGTATATCTATATGTTTGTTTAACAATATTTCCAGAGACTTTATGAAACTAGTTGTCATATATATATATATATATATATATATATATATATATATATATATATATATATATATATATATATATATATATATATATATATATATATATATATATATATATATATATATATATATATAAGGGAGTATAGGTAAATACCCCTCACTACCTAGTGCTGGTAGAGCGACTGTGTGAGTACAGAGTGGTATTATTAGTACTACGGATTTACGTACACAGTGAGTGGTGGTGTACTTAGGGAAGGTACACAAAGACTAGAAGCAGGGTATTTACATTTATAATTGGCTGACAGACAGCAACGTGCCCACAAGTACAAGATGCCTACTTTAATGGAATATATTGAAGCAGGTGAACGGTTAGGTCTAAAGGGTAATGAGTTACAGGAGTATGCAGAAGCAAAAGAACAAAAACAAGCTGAAAGAGAACAAAGACAAGCTGAGAGAGAACAAAGACAGGCTGAGAAAGAGACACAAGTGAAACTAGAAATGGAACAACAAAAACGCCTACAGGAAGTAAAGTTAGCGGAAATGGAAAAGAAGCGTCTACAGGAAGAGAGAGAGACACAACTGGAACTTGAAAAGTTAAGACAAACAAATGCGGTGGAAATCGAGAAAGAGAAGATTAAGATGGAAGCAGAAATTGCAATAAAAAAGTTAGAATTCTCATCTAAGGGTCAAAGTGAGGAAGGCAGAAGACCTTCGCAGTCGGCACAGCGACTAAAACTGCCATATTTTACGGACCGAGACAACCTGAATTCTTATCTGTCGAGATTCGAAGCATCAGCGAAAGCGTTAGGCATCCCAGAAGGTGACTATGCTATTAGACTGGGCGAGTATCTAACGGGTAAGGCCCTAGATACCATGTTTAATTTACCTTTGGAAGAAAGAAACAACTATACTATTTTGCTTCAACGTTTGCTTACGAAGTTCCAACTAACTGAGCATGGATACAGAACAAAGTTCAGACAATTAGGACAAGAGCCAAATCAAGATTTTACAGATTTTGTTAATACAGTAAAGAACACATTTAAAACATGGATGGAGCTTGCAGAAGTTGGGAAAGATTTTAATAAATTAGTGGATTTAATGTTAAGAGACAAGGTATTAGCGTCGTGCAATACAAACTTGGTAGCTTTCTTTGAAGAACGTAAACCAAAGGACCCATCAATAACAATAACAATGTCTCAGTTAGGGCAAAATTACATGTCTGCACATCCTAACAGTTCTATTGGCAGACAGATTGATGAGGAAATAGTATGTGCAGCGTACACTAAACAGGATCAGAATCCTGGGATCAGACCAAGGTCGAAGAGTGTGGACTCAGCACAGAAGTACGAGCAACAGGGGCTTCAAGACAATGGTTTCTGTGGCAACCATTTTAGCAGAGCAAGACGGTACCCATACAAAAGGGGGAATTTTCAGAGACGTCCAAATAGTTATGCCGGATGTTGGATATGTGGGAGCTGGAGACACAAGGCAGCACAGTGTGATGTACAACCATCCAGTGAGCCAACGCGTAACGTAAGGAAGGAGATCATTTGTTTCAAATGTGGAAAAAAGAACCATTTTAGCTATGAATGTACGATGGGAGAAACGGAGCAGTCTAATGTAGCCCAAGTGATCGAGACACTTAATAACGAAAATTGTAGTGGATGTAAACCTCTTTTTGAAAAAGACGGTCAGCCAGTCTTAATATGTGGTCACCCAGTTAAGCAGGATCAGCAGTGCATGAAGGAGGAAGTCTAAAGCTGCATCATGGGTTTGTTAATGATAGACCAGCGTTAGCAATTCGGGATTCCGGATGTACATCCATCGGAGTTGGAAAGAGTTTAGTGCATCCCTCGGATTACACAGGGAAGAAGATTAGGTGCATAACATTTAATGGGACAGTAGAATTCTACCCATTAGCCGTGATAACAGTGAAAACACCATATATCACAGGAAGAGTGACAGCGTGTGTTCTGGACTCACCAGTGGCGGATCTGATCATCGGAAACGTGCAAGGAATTAAATATTATACAGAAGAAGAAGTAGTTTATTGGGACAAGAAACATAGTGTAAGTAGTAACGAGGCAGTTACCAAAAGAAAATCTAAATTAGAGAGTATAGTTGAAAAAGAAGAGGCACTTGAAGTAGACACGGGGACTGAGGACAAGGATAGGACAGCTGAGCAGGTGAGAATAGATCTCAAACATAGCTTTAGGGACTCCCAGAGACAAGATACTACTCTGGACAAATGTGTCCAAGGGTGTAGTAAAGTGAGACATAGGCAATCAAAGAAGGGTAGAGGGTGCTTTGAAGGAAGAACAATACTCTCACTCGCCGGTTTTTAGATGGTGGAACTGCATGTGGACAAGGAGTGGTACCCTCAGCACATAGAGACCGATATACTAGAACAGCTCAGGATATTGCAGGTGCAGGGCACATAGGAATAAGGCGAAAGCAGCAGAGAGCAGGATGTCAGGTATATTGGCCAGGGTTTAATAAAGAGGTCAGACTAAACAGAGACTCCAGTGTAACGGTACAATATGCAGAAAGTTAAGGCAGTTCAAAAGAGTGTTAACGACATCACTGAACCAGGGTTAGGAATAGCAACCAGATGTGTTAAAGATATAGGAAACATGAGGCATGGGTACATGAAGGGTAGACACAGCATCAACAGGAATCAGAGGTTGGGGGATGCAAGAAAAGAACCACCTGATAGATGGTCGGTACACAAACTCTCCAAATAGTTGATGGAAGACAGAGGCAATGCAGCGCCTCGATATTTATTCACGGACCATTATTAGCAAAGTTACATGGTTTGTATGTTATTGAAAATATTAATAGACCTGCGGGTACATAAATATAATTCTTTTCCATGTTGTGTGGATTATTATGCCATGTATTAGCTCATGCATCGGTACACAGGATGGAAAGTTGGTGGTATTGATGTGTTGGTAATATGGTAGTCTACCATGACTACGTGATGTATTATTTAGTGTGGTAGCTAAAGTGAGATGGAGTCATAATTAGGGCTACCCAGGCAATATGTTTGGGTCACATAGTTGATAAGTATTAGTCTCCCAACATTTGAAAACGATGTTTTCTTTAAGGGAGGAGGGGGGGGGGGGGGTGTTGAGATATACCTGGGTCATTGACATTGAGGTGAGTGACCTGTAGCGGGACTATGAGGAAAAACAACCAGCCATGAGAAATAATGGTGAGGGTGGAGGCAGACCCCCTGGGTGGATGGGGGAGAGACATATTAGTTTTGTGTGAAGTCAGGAGACTTGGAGGGGGGGGGGCAGTTGGGCTGAGACGGACTGAGGGTCGGTTCGGTTGGTTGGAGGGTTGATGTTTGAACTCTGAGCGGATCGGTAGTCTAAGGAGAAGGAGCAGAGTTAGATATAGATCTCCGTCCTGTGTTCTCCTAGTTTTTGAATGGAGGCCTAAAACCCAGTTGGGGTTGTATAGTTAATGGAGGCCTGAACCCAAAGTGGGTTGTATAGTTAATGGAGGCCTGAACCCAAAGTGGGTTGGATAGTAGTGGAGGCTAGACCCAGTGTGTGGGTTGTATTGTGTGAGGTCCAGTCGTGATTTGAGATT
>JACEFZ010001587.1:0-59504 GCA_014155875.1 Cepaea nemoralis
AAAACCCCTTTTGTCCAGTTTGTCATTCAGTACCATCCTCGCTCGATGGGTATTTGAATTGATTTGTCATTTAGTTGGAATCGCACTCGGTGAACATTCGAATTGATTTGTCAAAATAGTTCAAAATATCTAATGGATGGCCCCTGTATCTCTAGGAACCAGTAATTCCAAGATCCACAGCCAATTCGGCTCAGAACTATGATGTTGTTTATCCGTGGTACAAGATAAGGCAGAAGTCTTGCATGTGGTTCCGTAAGCCCAACACATAACCCATTGGAGCCTGGTGTGAGGTATAGTGTATCCCATCCCATTATACACAAAACAACGGCTTTAACTTTCCCAGATGCTTACGTCTGAAATCACACCACAGACACACAACATACAGAGTGTAGCGGAAGGCGGTACTTCAATGAGTTCGTAAGAAGGGGGAGAAAAAGAAGAAGAATGACGATTCAAGTAATATATTATTATTGCACAATGTATTGTCTGGCACATTTCGCTGTATCTCGTTAAGTGCAATACTACAGAAAAATTCTACATATATTAAATCAATGTAACCCCGGGAAGGTTAACCCGGTCAACAAATGCCCGCAGAAGTCGGATGTGTCGGCCTAACGGCGCAGAAACGCAGCTCTGCTGTCGCTTAGTTAGTTAGTTAGTTAGTTAGTCGACAGATCATCCTCGTTGCACATCGGACCATTCAGTCCATAAGTGCTCGGATCCCCTCCTCAGCAAATCCCGCAGCGTGTAGCGGCTAACGACGCCAGTTCTGTGTTGGTTTATCAATCTTCTTTGGCTATCTGCGTAGTGTTCTTGTTTGGCCACCCCTCTTTTAATTTGCTGCTCTCGCAGTCTGGCCATTGTTGTAGATTCACAGTCATCACTTGGTTCTTGCAAAAGTCTCACTTCTCGTAGAGCATTCAGAATGTCAGCCTGGTCCATGGCGCGTCCGCCCTCCACAGTAGCCTCACCTGCGAGCTTGTCAGCCCGCTCATTTCCTTGTACTCCCGCATGCCCTGGCACGAAGATGAAACTAATCTTTGCCAGCCGAGACCGCTTCAGAGGCAGCAACCATTCTCTTCGGATCGACCCCTCCTCTATCCTCTTGATCATGTTCATTGAGTCGCTAAGGAAACAAGCCCTAGTGAATGTCTGTGTCTCGAGCCATGTTATTGCTTTACTTACTGCCATGACTTCCATGGTCAGGCTACTTGTGGTTTCAGTGAAAGCACCAGAGTCCTCCTTCACAATTCTCCCTCCGGCCCGAGCTGTAAAGGCCCATGAGCTTCTCACATGTCGGACGACCGACCCATCTGTGTAGATGACCGCGTCACTGTCTAGCGAATTCTCGAAAATCAACGCTTGTACTTCAGCCTCAACAGCAGCCGGATTTTCTTGTCTGCATTTTCTATCTAGTTGGATGCAAACTGAAAAGGATGTGCAGAAGTCTGTTGGCACTTGCACCCACTCCTCGCCAGGTTCTAAGTCCTCAAGTGAACACACCTGTTGAAGAATGTCTTCGGCTTGACCCATCCACGATCCACGACGTCCTCTTTTTAACCTGCTGCCCTTCACCTTCCTAATTTCACTATGCAGTGGATGCTGTGTGTTTGCGTTAATTCTGAGGTAGGCGCGTGCCCTGCAAACTTGCATTCTCTCTTCAATGGTTGGAAAATCAAGAAGGTAGCGCATCGCCCTGCATGCTGTATCTCTTGTACATCCAAGAATAATGCGCATAGCTTCATTCTGTATCCTTTCCATCCTTTCTATCTGCTTATGGCTGACAGTCAGGATTGCCATTGCATACTCCAAAACAGACATGACCAGCCCCTCGTACAGAAGACATAGATGGCGCTGCTCACAGTTTGCTGCCGCCATCACCCGCATCGCTGCCAAACCCCGCTTGGCCTTTCTTATCACCTGGTCTATGTGCACATTATAAGCAAGGCTTCGATCAAACCGTATCCCCAGGTAATTCATTGCCTGCGTTCTTTCCACCGTCTCTGAACACAGCATTACAGTTGGTGTTGGATTGTTGACAATATGATTATTCAACGAGAACCAAGTCACTGTTGCCTTTGTTGGGTTGACCATTGCCCCAGCTTCATCACACCAAGTACTTATGCGATTGAGTTCGGTTTGTAGTTCCACAGCAACCTCCTCTCTATCCTTACCCTGACGATACACTAAAACATCATCGGCATATGACAATGTCCTGCCAGGTCCAGTGATCTGCTCACTGGTGATTCTCACTGTGTAGGCGTTGAACAGTACCGGAGATAATGGTGATCCCTGTGGTAGGCCAGGATATATTGTTGTTGGTTCCGAAGTCCAACTGCCACATCTAAAAACTACTTTCCGTTGGAAGAGGGCTGCAGCGATCCAACTAAGGAGGAATGGACTTACGTTTAGTTCAAGAAGCTGAAACATTAAAAAATCCAGTGGTACTCTGTTGTATGCGTCCTCAAGATCAATCGCTGCAGCAACGGTTTCAGTGCCTGAGTGGAAACCTTCATAGACATCGTGGGCAAAGACTGCTGCATTGGTCCAGGTTTCTCTTTTTGGACGGTACCCACCCAGGGTAGGTGGGAAAACACCTTGCCTCTCTAGTTGGCTTGATATTTTCCTGGCAATTACCTTCTCCAGCAGCTTGCCTATTGTATTCTGCATGGTTATAATTCGATATCCCTGAATTTTTTTGTGGTCTTTGTCAGGCTTCGGCAAGGGAATCAGATAGCTGTGTAACCATTCCTCCTTGATGCTAGCACTCCCTATACTGTTGTTGTACATGTCTGCTAGTTTCTCTAGCTCATTGTCGGTACACCTATTTATGTCGTCGTATCTTATGCCATCAGGACCTGGAGCGCTGTTTTTTGATCGTCGAAGCACAGCCTTGATTTCTTTCACTGTCACTGTGTCTTCATCCGAAGTGTTCTGGGCCTTGCATCTGTCTGAGGTGACCTCCTTGGCCAGATTCCGGCCTCCCATGTCTGTCTGGTTGCTCTGCTCAAGGTAGCGTTCAAAGAGGGCTTTGCCCTTGTCCTCGTCAGTCCTCTGCCAGATGAGGTCAGCACCTTGGAAGTCAGAAATGCTCTTATTCTTGACTACACACTAGCTGTCGCTTAAAGTCGCTTAAAAGTCGACAGGGTCGACTTCATTGCACCGGGTTTTATCCCATATGGCTCGGTCTCTTTCCGTAGCACGGAAAGCGTCGCACAAAGCACGAACTCCGTAGCTTTTAGCGACGACCCACAGGAGTCTCCGAAACATTTAACTCGTAAACCGAAGGGCGCGGCCCGGAATCGAACCAACAACCTTCGGAACACGAGTCAAACGGCTTGACCACTTCGCCACAGAGACTCTAATGTAAACAGGCACAACGTAATCACGTCCGAAAAAAATTCTCCAGATGACCGCAGAATAAGAAGAATCAATGTAAATAAGCTCTTTACCTGAAATACAAAGGCCATATATTTAATTGTGAGTGTTACCACGATACTGTTAATGAGATTATCAGTCTTCTTATTTACATGAATGTGATTTACAATCCTTTATTGCAACTATCTCAGAGAATATCACAAACCGTTGGTTATGTTTGTTGAACAATGCACCGAAGGGCTCTTTATTCTATATATCTTGTTAATGTATTTTTAATTATTTCTGCAGTTGGCACCTGACGAGATACAACGAAATATGCAGTCATTAAATTGTGCAATATATTGTTTGTGTCTCATTACTGAAATTGATAAACACTGTTTTCATTGTGTGAGGGGTATTTGTTTTCTCATCTAATTATGGCTACCTGCTCCGAGTATATATCGCTAATAAGTCTGATATATTTTTCAACTAGTCCTATATACTGAAGGCATACAATTAGCTGTTTATGTTGTACTTTATAAAAAGTATTTTTGAATTCTTTGTTTTATTTTCAAAGGCGTATTCACGTGTCTATTCAGCTGCGAGAAAAAAAGAGTGTTGAAGTGCTACTTAGAACCTGTACTTTTGTATGGATGTGAAGCGTGGACAATGAACAGACAAGCTGAAAAAACATCTAATGGCAATTGAAATATGGTTTCTGGGGAAAATGCAAAGAATACCATGAACAGGAAAAAAAAATTATCAATAATATAGGAATAAAATAAATTTGAAAACTTAGTGACAACTGGCAAGATTGAGGGGAAAAGAATAGGGAGAAGGCAGAGGAGTAAATATCTGGATAGCTTTACGTGGCATGGTCGAGACAAGAACACGGAGTTGATCTACGGCTCTGGTGATCGTGTGAGATGGCGAAACATGACCGCCCACGTTTGTCGGCATGGTATCACGCCGTGCGTGTGTCAATTATACGTACTGATAGACAATATTTAAAAAGTTGGAACAATATTCGTTCAAGATGGCGAACATGTTTCAGTTTCCTCAGGATTTATCCAATCTTCCTATTCCAGCTGCTGCATCAGCTGCAGACAGGGCACAAAGATCAGTGTTTGGTAAATAAAAGAATGTGTTGCCGCATTATACTATGAAGATGTTTAATGATTCGTCAGTGGACAAATAAAAAATACAAATGTATAATATCTAAGTTTGTGATTGTGTTATTTTTTAAAATTATAATTTAAATTTGTCTTTTTTTTTTTTTTAGTTTTATTATTTAATGATTATTATTATTTCAATTATTTGTCTAAGATACTAGTAAAGTATACTAAGTTTACTCAAACTTGACTTAATTATTGAGTTAACCTTTTTAGGACGGAACAACATTGGGCCAAATTTAGGTTTCCCTCTGAAGAAGACGGAGCCATTTTTTTGGAGTACAGAAATGACTGAAGTGACAATTTGGCACTCTTCCGAATTCCGGTACCAAATAGTTCCGCAGTGAATAGGTCAGGGGTTAAGGGTTAGGGTTAGTTGTTAACTAAACACTGACCCTAACCCTTACCCCTGACCTATTCACTGCGGATCTATTTGGGACCGCAATTCGGAAGAGTGCCGACAATTTTATAAATTCAAAAAAAAATATTAGAACCCTATATAGATATATACAAGTATATATATTCTTAAAGAGGATATAGTAAAGTTTATTTCTGTGTATGATTGAAGTTGTTTTGTTCATGTTTATGCAAATTTGATGACCTTATTTGTATTTTGTGAAAAATAAAATATTTCATACATACCACTATGTATGAATTGGTACTAAATATTTTTTAAAAATGGTACTCACCTAAAATTTCCTCATTGAATACCTACACCACTTTAGAATAATTTTAAACACTTATGGTTAAATAAACAACAACTATGAAGTCCCTATTGACATTTGTAATAGGTTGGCTATCAACTGGTGACATGTTTTTTGGTCCGGCCATTGCCATGAAAGGTATAGATAAAACGATCTTTTTATTCCCAACACACAAAACTACGGGGACACGAGGTTGAAATCCTCATGGGCACTTTCTGTATCACTAAAGTCATTATCTGACAGTCCTGAACTGACAAAATCGCTACAATCAGAGCTAGTCAATGCTAGTACGTCTTTGGGTTCAAAGCTGGCCATTTTAGAACTCAAAAATCCACGAAAAAATGGGTTACTTCGGAAAAAACTGCACAAAATATTCTCCACTTGTCTGAATCACGCTAGAAACGCCAATGTGGCGGCAAAAATGGCTGACGATTGCAAGGAAGCATTTGATTGGTCTGTACTATTAAAAGCAAACCAATCAAAGCAGTTCTTACAACGGGATCAGCCGAATCGGGTTTTTCACTACGACCGTGTGGTGACGTCACGGCCGATATTCCGGCCCCATAGGGTTATAAGGGTTAATATAAAAATTTAATTTTCTTAAAGTAAACATTTATTTTGAGCCCACTTGACTTATCTTATTCTTATGTTGGACGCTCAGTATGCTGAAGAAATGACTACCCAAATCACAAACAAATGCCTAATTCAATTAAATTCTATTTATAGGAGGTTCCATCAGGATTTTCACTTTGAGTATTTAATGAGACTACCACAGTAGATAGGCCTTGAAAAACAAAACGTAATGGTACCTCAATGATGCCTGTATGTCAATTCTAAGTGCAGATATTAACATTTTTGTGATGGTCAAACAGAATACATTTGACGATTTTCTCATGTTCCCAGTACTTTTGAAACTCTTCAGTGTGGCTCTCATTTTCTCAGCTTCAGGTCCTTTCAAGATTGTATCAAACAGGTCATTGACGGATATGAAATCTGACTTCATCAATTTGTTCTGTCATGTTAAATGATAAATAAATAGTACAAGTATTAGTTAGTTAGTCTTTCCTCTTGAGCCTAAGGCGGCGCATAGGGCAGAAGTCCTGACTCTCCATGCCTGGCAGTTCGCTGCTACCTGTTGTAGATCTTGGATATTTACTTGGCCATTGAATGAGCCTTCTCTAATGATGGTTCTACGCAGGGTCTCTCTTGGTCTTCCCCGTTTTCTTTTCCCTACCGGTGACCATATGAGGGCTTGGTAGGGGAGTAACCACCATCGTAAAACTTTCCGTTGTTTCAGAACCAGATTTCTGGCTCTAAATGTTGTGTTGCAAGTACAAGTATACAAATAAATTATTAATAATCTTTAAACTTGTATTTTATTTAACTTTAGTAGTTCAAATTGCAAATTTGAGCGTAAATACCATCCATGGCTTTCTGTCGCCATCTTGGAGTTCCATTCAAACATCTCGCAGACAGATTTTTTTTAACGACTTCTAATGCTATATAAGTGATGAAACTCCAAATATTTGTAAAAATGGGTGCTGAATTTGAATATCCATCTAATAATATCTTAATATTAAATACACAAGCTCTAGAACATAAAATTACTTACTTTTTGCCAAGTAATTCAATTTATTTAAAAGGTCACGATAATTTCAACCAATCGCTGTGCACGAAATATTAGACTAACCTTTTCTACACAACCTAAGATAGTGTCTGCTATTGTCACGTGATATTTGAATGAATGAATGACGTCGTAAGCATGAATGGTCTTTACAGCATCCATTTTGGAGACAATGAGTCAGGCAGGGGTGGCACCGTATATCACTTCCGTTTTCAGTTTGGATTGCAGCACAATCGAAAATCCTAGTACTGTAGCCAGCTCCGTGGCGAAGGAGTTACGGATGCAGTTTGTAATCCAGAACACCATGTTCAAAACATTGCTGCATGCGATTTGGCAGCAGACCACCTTGCGTTGGTTTTTTTTCTGAAAATGGTATGGGTGCCGGTTGTTTAGAAAGCAAACTACTGAACGTAATGTAACCTTGCCAAGAAATCATGAACAGGCAAAAAATTATGGGGTTGACTGTGACGTCCTGTAAAGGATATGCAACTAACTTTTTTAAAAACTGAACTGTATGTCAGTTTCCAACCAAAATTTTCAATTTGTTGTAAGTAAACCAGAAAAGTATGAAGAAAGCCAATTTAGTTAGTTGCATGTCCTTATAAAGGATTTTGCAGTCAACTACATAATTTTTTGGCTGTTTGTGATGTACTAGGCAATTTATTTCTTCTTCTTCTTCTTTGCGTTCATCCGGAGTGTTTTTTCAGATGTGATTGCGGTGTGCGTTAGGCACCCTTGGGTTGAAACCCTTAGGTCAGCACATCCGGCTTTTGCGAGGCAATTTATTTAATGTACAGTAGTTTGCCATTACTTTCTGTAGGACTCTCTCATACCATCAAAATCAACGAAAAATGATCTGTTCCCAAATCACATGCGGCTAATTTCGAACCTTCTACCCAGAAAGTGCACTGTAAAAATACAGTAGTAAAGAAATATGTACATTACATTGGCACCTTTCCGTCTTGACAGACGATAGTTTGGTACATTGTGCTTTAAAAAGGCTTAATAACTACGATCCATGGCGGTGGCGAGTGTGGCTGGTAAGGCCAATTCTTGCTGCAAATGTTTGCCCACAGTAGGTGCATGTGAAAACATGGTCACTTCCACCATTTTGCACCATCTTACGTCTCTCACGCTCTGTGTGTGCTTTATCTGCAATCATTTTCTCCTTTGTCTTTATTCCATTTCTGATAGTTGCCCTCCATGCAACACGTTCAGCGGCGACGTGCTCCCAATGTGCATTATCAATGCCTATATCAATCATGTCCCGCTTACACACATCTTTGTATCGTAGTAGAGGCCGACCCTGAGATCTCCTACCCGTCTGTAATTCACCAAAAAAGATGTCCTTTGGTATTCTACCATCATCCATCCTCCTAACATGTCCTATCCATCTAAGTCTACGAAGACTGAGCATGGAATACACCGTCACACAACCTGATCTTTCCAATACTTCAGTATTTGTGATTTTGTCTTGCCACTTAATACCAAGTATTCTTCGCAGACACCGCATATGAAAGCTGTTTAAACGTTTCTCTTGGCGTGAGTAAGTTGTCCAGGTTTCACTGCCATAAAGAAGAGTACTAAGGACACAGGCTTGGTAGACGAGGACTTTTGTTTTGGCAGTAAGCTTCCTGTTCTCCCAGACTCTTTTTGCTAACATGTTCATTGTTGTTGCTGCCTTGCCAATCCTGATGTTGATTTCCTGATCGAGGGATAATTTGCTATTTACCTCTGATCCTAGATATGTAAAATGGTCTACTATCTCCAGTTCGGCGTCGTCAATAAAGATTGATGGTACACCATGTGCACCTTGTGACATAATCTGTGTCTTCTTTTTGTTAATTGTTAAACCAAATTCAGAACAAGCATTGGAGAATGCAGATAGTAGATGTTGTAATTCTTCCTCAGAGTGGGTCGTAATCGCAGCATCATCCGCAAAAAGCAACTCTCTGATTAGTACCCTGCTAATTTTGGTCTTGGCCTTCAATCTCTGAGCATTATAGAGGCCACCATCTGAGCGTGAGTGAATGTATATACCATCATCCTGATCACGAAAGGCATATTTCAGTAGAAGTGAAAAGTATATCCCAAAGAGGGTGGGGGCTAGTACACAGCCTTGCTTAACTCCACTCTTGATTTCAAACTCTTCTGAAGTTGAGCCATCAAACTTGATTATACCCTTCATGCCTGTGTGGAACGATTCCACAATGGACAGAAGAGTTGGTGGGCAGCCAATCTTCTTTAGTGCTTTGAACAGACCCTCACGACTGACCAAATCGAATGCCTTTGTGAGGTCGATGAAGGCAATAAACAGTGGCTGATTTTGTTCCCGGCATTTTTCTTGCATCTGTCGCAATGAGAATATCATATCAATGGTAGACCGGTTCTGACGGAAGCCACACTGTGATTCGGGGTAGACTTGATCTCCCAGGACTTGAAGTCTGTGCAGGACAATTCTGGCAAATACTTTCCCAATCAATACACAGAAGTGAGATACCCCTATAGTTGTTGCAGTCGCTCCGATCTCCCTTGTTCTTGTACAGCGTTTTGATGTTTGAATCTTTGAAATCCTGTGGGACTTGTCCTTCTCGCCAGCATAGCTGGTGGATCTGTAGAGCGAGTGTGTCTTGCCCACTCCTGATCACCTCTATTGGAATCCCATGTAAGGAAAAAAATATGTATAATGATATTTATTGGGGAAAGGGGAAGAGGTGGAACATCTATAATTTTCCCAAAAATGTGTTGCACAGAGGTAGAGCTAACAAAATGAAATCCAAAAGTACTTTATTTCAATCTCTACATCAATTATAATAATTATCGGCGGATGTGAATTTTGTGAGCATCAGGGAAACAGATACAGAGCAAAATGCAAATGCCAGTTTGTAATTTAGAAGCATAACTCCTCCCATAAGCATCGGACATGTAGCTGCAAGCAACAATTTAAAAAAACTAAACATAATTCAGGAACCAGCCCTTTTTTCTCAGGAACCAGAACATTTTTTTTTTGCACAAAGTAAACTATTGAGAATTCAAGGGCCAGGTAAAAATGTCCAGGTGTCATGGCAACCACGCTCCTGGATTTTTCTACACCTCTGCAAGGGTGCATCATTGATATAACTTCATGCCACTGTCTCAATCCATCCAGCATCATTGCTATTAGCCATCCTCTACCTTTTTTCCCACTAATCTTTCCAGTGGTCATGTTTTCAATGCCTCTTTTCTTATTACATGACTAGAGAATGCTGTTTGTCGCTTTCTTACAGTTTTGTATTATGTTCTACTTTCATTAGCCTCTTCCAAGCTGTTGTTAATTACTCTGGCAGTCCAGTATATTTGTAATCCATTGCATTTGCAACATTTTTCTTAGGAACCACATTTCCATTGTTTCCAAAGTTATAGTAATCACAACTTTTTTATAATAAATAATCTTAACTGTTTCTCTAATCAGTTTAGTCTTAGTTTAGTTTAGTTGACGGATCAACATCTCGGCACACGGGTGTTACCCATAAGTGCTCTGTTCTACTCCTAACTCAAGCCTGAGTCCAGAGAAACTCAGTTCAGTGCACGAACTCTGTAGCACCGGCAAGAATCCTGACATACTTTGGGTAGATTTTTAACTCAAAATTTTGCCCAGGCAGCGCCGTTAGGCTACTCTTTTTCGATTTCCAACTGCCAAGGGATTTTTTTACGTGCGCAACAATACACACGGGTGTCCGATCTCACAACCCAGAGACCAGGGGAAATTTTATTACTAGAAGTCAACGTGAAAAAATCCCGGTCCTCACTGGGGCCTGAACCCGGGACCTCTAACACTCGAGGCAGACACCATACCTCGAGACCACTCAGCCCCCCCCCCCTCCCCCCCCAAATAAATCAGTTTATGGTTTTCAACTGTTTCTTGAAGATCAGCCACATTCGTTTTTCTATTCATCCATGGTATTCTTTGCATTTTCCTCAAAAACCAAAATTTCCACTGCCATTAGATATTTCTCAGCTTGTCTGCTCACTGTCCGTGTTTCATATGCATGCCACATAAGTATCTGTATAGCAGGGGTAGAAAACATCCAGGCACAGGCGCCTGAAAATGTCCACTTTCCACCTGAATTTTCAGTCATTTTCTTAGATTGTATTTTCAAAAATAAATATTCTGGCTCTTGAAGAAAAAAAAAAAAAGCTGATACCTGAATTATATTTAAGTTTTTCTGCCTCTGCTATACAGCACCCTAACATTCTGTTTCTCACTGCACCTGACAGCTTTTTGTTGGTGAGTATGTATTCCCCCTTGCGAAAGGCGACTTCTTGCCATGGCAATTCTTGTTCTAACCTCCACATCTTCCAGTTATATGTTATGACTGCACCCAGATAGCTGTACTAATTCTCCTGTTGAAGAATTGTTCTTTTTAATTGGATGTCACAATGTGGCACGTGGTGTTCGACCATATTTGTATAGACTAATCGGCACTTGGCGGGTGGTGTGGTTGGTATCACGCCAGTGGCTGCCTTTACTTTTCAAGACTTTTCCTGGCACCCAATTTTAGGCTGGTTTGACCTGGGAGCCCAAGTCAATTTTTTTTTTAAACAATCGAATCTGCTCCTATACACATACATACACACATTGTGATTGTAACTGACTCAGAAAGTATGCTGAGAAGGGTGAGAACAGGTAGGCTTCGTGCAGAGTGGCTTGCTTCGCTTCGGAGGTCACGGGTAGTAAGCATCACCTGGATCTTTTCTCCTGGGCATGCCGGTGTGCTGGGGAATGAACAGGCGGACAGATTGGCTGGCTCGGCAAAATTTGGTGGAGTATTGATGCATGACAAGGCAGACGTGGTTGCGGCCTTGTGGGAGCACGTGTACACCTCGGAGGAGCAGATGGAGCACCATGGTCTGGTAAGAATGAGACAACGAGGTGTGATGAGGGGTTCTGGCCGACGCTCGGCGCTCGGAGGAAAGGCGAGACGGACATATAATCAGATTGCTACTGGAACTATTAGTGTTGGAACTCTTCGCTGGCTACTGAGGATGGAGACGGAGCGCTTATGGGAATGTCCCGAATGCTGTGATGTCGGTTCCTAGATCAATCAATCAATCAATCAATCTGCTCCTATGCAGATCGAATCCATGACCACCGGTCCAGTAAGCGAATTGTCATAGTGCTACCAAGGCTCCCAAATAAGCATGATATAAATATCATAATTGCATGGGGACATAAACAATGATATACTGATAATATATACATCCTGAAAGGTTGAGAATAATATGACTTTCTTTCCCGATTTTTATTTAAAGTTTAAGCATTGGTTGTACATTCGATAACAAGAGTGTAGTTTTATGTGATTGATTATTGGATTTTCCTTGTACAGTTGGTAATATACCATACGATGCTACAGAAGAACAGCTGAGAGAAGTGTTTATCCAGGCAGGCGCCGTTGTTAGCTTCAGGTGTGTATATGATGAATAGTATATAATTTATTGCTTATTATGGCTTCATTCTCGTTAAGTCTCAGAAACAGACTGCTGAAATGTTATGTAGAATCTATTCTGCTCAATTGCAATGCATCTTGGAATGTGATGAAGAAATAAGAAGAGCTTGGAGGTAATGGAGATACAGTTTCTTAGATGAATGTTATGAATTCTTTGGCTGCTAGAGTAACTAACAACTATTGCCTGGAAAAAGCTGATGAAAATAGAACATTGTATACAACTGTAAGGAAAAGGCAAGCAGTGTTCTATGTTCATATAATGACAACTGGAAAGATCAGCGGTATAAGAGGCTGAGGCAGAACATGAGAAATTAAGCTGGCCACCCTGCTACGATAGCTTGGAGAAGTCAACAGAATTAATTCAGGATACCTAGGATCGAGATATGTGGGGATACACAAATGCCTAAACCTTTTGGCAGTGTGCCTGATGAAAATGATAGACTGGAATATGAAGACAACATTAACTGCTGTCAGCAGTGGAATTCAATGGACTCTGAAAGAGTAGCTTTATGATCTGGACACTGCTGGTGACAATACCCTCTTGTCCCACAAACAAAATAACTTGCCAGATAAGCTAAACACACTTGACTGGAGGTCACAATAATTAGGTCTAACAGTCATGGAGGAAAGACAAAGATAATGAGATAAATCTAGCACGTAATCCAATCTTTTTTAATGAGTCCTGACTTGAAGGTAGCCTGTTTAGGTGGCAGTGTATGGCAAACACACAGGATACTAAATTGAGAATACAACAGGCAAGAGGAGCTTTTATAGCACAGGGAAATTTGTGGAAGTCAACAGAAATTAAAATTAGTACCAAACTTTCACTAGTTAACTCTAAAGTTAAATATAAACAACAAATATTCATTAACTGGTGCCAGCGCGGAACTGAACCACTAAATCAGACTGTGGGACGAAAACTAGACAGATTCCAATGAAGACAGGAAAAGATAGTGTTGGGTAGGACACTCATTGAGAAAACCTGGTAACAGTATCACAAGAAAGTCCCTACTTATGTGTCTCCACCTTAAAGAGATATAGGGATTTGCATGATGATAGTGTAGCTATTGCTAGGGTCTACCATGTCAGACAGGTCAAGAGATAGGAACAAGATGAAGAGAGACACAAACTTACAGGTAGACTGGGGACAGTCAAGGCCTATGGAAAGCAAACCAGAAAAAAATGCTTGTCAAAGTCAGATGCGTTACGAAATAGTGCAATGCAATTCACTTAATGATGTCATAACTAGAAAGTTCTTTCTGGGAACTGATTGGGGGAGACCTTAAACACATGGAGAAGATAATTAGAGGCAGAGATTAGTATGGGGGGGGGGGGGGGGTGGGGGGGAAGAGGGTTTGCAGGAGATGGCAAAAGATAGAATTGCTTGGTTGAGTTGGTTGAGGACCTATGCTCTATTGGGGGATACTGGACAGGGGTAGAAGGGGAGCATTGATATTCTGTAAATATTACAGTTCTCTGCTCTGTATTCTTAAACACAGTGAGTACATTGGGGGATACTGGACAGCAGTAGAAGGGGAGCATTGATATTCTGTAAATATTACAGTTCTCTTCTCTGTATTCTTAAACACAGTAAGTACATTGGGGATACTGAACAGCAGTAGAAGGGGAGCATTGATATTCTGTAAATATTACAGTTCTCTTCTCTGTATTCTTAAACTCAGTGAGTACATTGGGGATACTGGACAGCAGTAAAAGGGGAGCATTGATATTCTGTAAATATTATAGTTCTCTTCTCTGTATTCTTAGACACAGTGAACGAACGAACAGACTTTTTTTTCAAAGGGTAACAAATTGGGCACGCAGGCCCATCTTACATTCGGCCCTTCCAATCACTCATCTTTCTTTCATCAACAGTGCATAGGAAAAAACATTGTCAAATGAATTTTGTAAACATAAACAATGCATATTACTATGTTATGAGACCACCCACCCACACATCCCCCATTCACTACAACTCCCCCACCCAACCACACACACAACCCAGACACACATACATGCCCCCACCCATCCACCACATCCCTATACCTACCCATCTCCCCCCCCGCCACACATCCCATCCACCCACACCCCAAGCACACACATCCCCCACCCACTCACATCCACCCACCTACACACAGCTTCCCACCCACTCACATATCCTCTACTCATCCCATTACTCACCAACAACCACCTACCCACATATCCTCCCCCACCCCACACACCTCCAACCACCCAGCCAAACACACATACCTCAGCCACACATCCCCACGCACACACACATATCCCGCACCTACCCACACACAAATTCTGCACCCACCCACATAATCTCCCATCTCCCCCAGCCCACTCACAGATCCCGAGCCCACCCATACAAACATCCCCCCACCATCTCCTAACCTACACACACTCGCCCACCCACATATCCTCTACCCACCCACACATCCTCTACCCACCCATCCCCCAACCAAACATCCCTTAACCACACCCCCTTACCCATATACAATCACCCACCCACACATCCTCCATCCACCCACACATCCTCCACCCACCCATCCCCCAGCCACACATCCCTTAACCACACACCCCTACCCATATACACACACATCCCCACCCACCAACAATCTCCCCACCCATACACACATCCCTCACATGTGAGTACATTGGAGGAGACATTTAGCTGGTACAATGTAGATTATTGGAAGCTTTCACGACTATCCACCTTATTTCTTACAGGCTTGTATATGACA
Source organism: Cepaea nemoralis (assembly GCA_014155875.1). Lineage (NCBI taxonomy): Eukaryota > Metazoa > Mollusca > Gastropoda > Stylommatophora > Helicidae > Cepaea > Cepaea nemoralis. The sequence goes on from JACEFZ010001587.1 coordinate 15,091, forward strand.
GAGGCTATAATCTCCTTCCAGTGTATATTATTGAAAACTTTGACCACTCTGCACTTTATTTCTTACAGACTTGTATATGATAGAGAGACAGGGAAGCCTAAAGGCTATGGCTTTTGTGAGTATCAAGATGTGGAAACAGCACAGAGTGCCATGCGTAATCTCAACAACTATGACTTCAACGGGAGACCATTGCGGGTTGGTGTTGCCGCTGGGGAACAAAGCAAAGATGAGGGCAAGGCTCTGCAGCAAGCACTAGGAGGACAGATTGTTGAGGTTAGTTTGTCATTGTTCCACTAATGATCCCCTATCACAGGAAAAGAAAGGTGTCTCCTACCCTCATTTAGCCTATGTGACACTCTTGGGCAAGGTGGAGTACCCAGTTAGCCTCTCATTTAGGGAAAAGTGAAACAATAAGAGTAGGAGATGGATTAAGCTTGAGGGGTGGGGTGGTGGGTGGGGGCACACAAGCTGACAGATAGTTGTTGGTTATGGACTCAAGTTTTATGGTTGCTGTCAGAGGATCTCTTATTAGAGGCAACAGCTACAATCATTGACCAGTATGATCATTGTCAAGAAGGAAACCAATGACCAGCTACCTTCTTTTCAGATGCCTCGCTGTGATGCATTAAATCTAAGATTTTCAATCGTCTGTTATCTCAAGCACAGTTAACAAGACATTACAAGTGTCAAGGCACATATAATAATCTTTTTACATGCATTTTAGAAAATAACAACTTCATGTAAAAGTCAATAAGTTAAGTTAGTTGCATATTCTTTACAGGATGTCACAGTCAATACCAGCAGTTTTTGCTGTTGTGATCTCTTGGCAAGTTTACGTTCAGTAGTTTGCCATTGCAAAAGTCAATAGGTATAATTATATTTATTTTTAGTTAAAAGATTGATGTGCTGATCATAGATTTAACAATATTTCTCTTCCAAATTTGTCCATATGTATTTTCCTCATCTAACTTTGCTGACTTCATTTAGTTAATTTACATTAGCTGGGTGTTTAGCTGATATGTAACATGTGACAGTACATATTCTGGGTGTCATGGTAGTGCAGTGCCTAGCACCCTTACCTCCCAGTCCAGTGGTCATGTTTCTACTTTGGACCAGTAAGTAAACTAAAAGACAGTTAAATTCATACAAGAGACAACATTGCAGTTATAGACAAATATAGACAGTTATAGACCCAAAAAATGTGTATATATATTGTGTATTGTGGTTGTTCTAAATGTTCTAACATTCTAAACACATTTTACTATCAAAATGCTTATTATGTAATAGTTTTTGTGTATGATTATAGTCTCCTTACGGGGAACCAGTTGAGCCAGAGAAAGCACCTGAAGCTATTTCCAAAGCTGTAGCCAGTCTTCCTCCAGAGCAGATGTATGAGCTGATGAAGCAAATGAAGGTATTTATTGCATCATTCTTGTACATTTCCTTCTGAACCTTTTGTTACAGGTAGGTTAAGCTTCCTCATTCCTCAGTTGTTTGAGATAAGGAGACTGGTAGACTTATCCTGGAAAGTACGCTGCTTCATAAACTGTTAGTGTAGCACTTCAAGTGCTTTGAAATAAGTTTCAATCAGTCAATCAATCAGGTGCCGTCTCCGCAATGAAGGTTGGCTGCAATGGATCTCCAACACTGTCTGTCTCTCGCCTTGACTGTACATTCTGTCAGGCTGATGTTCGTCCATCTCTTGATGTTATATTCCCACTTGTATCGTTGTCTACCTCTTGCTCGCTTGCCCTCAACCTTGCCTTCTAGTATGGTTTTTATAATTGCATCATGTCTTTTAACGTGGCCAAATATTTCACTTGTCTCCTCTTTATTTCTTTCATCAACTCTCTCTTCATTCCCAGTTTTTCTAGGACCTCTGCATTTGATTGTTTTTGTTTCCAAGAAATACAACCTATTCATCTGTATGAAATAAGTTTAATGAGAGGGAATAGTGATGAAATCGTAAAAATACCATGGACAGACAAAAAAACCATTTATAAAGTCCTACAAGAAACAAATGAAAATCGTACACTGATTATAGAAATTAGACGTAGACAGTCAACATTTTTTGGGTACGTTATGAGAAGAAATAAATTGGAAAATTGATGACAGCTGACAAGATTGAGGGGAAGAGAACAAGGGGAAGGCAGAGATGTAAATACCTCAATGGCTTGGTCACGTGGTATGGTCGAGACAAGAACACTGAGCTGATCCACGGCTCTGGTGATCGAGTGAGATGATGAATCATGACCGCTCACACTTATCGGCATGGCACATGATGAAGTGATGAAATCATAACTCTTGATGGAACTGAAAGAAGAGAGAAGCAGGATGATATGGTGTGTACCTCATTGAAATATCTGCAGCTGTGTGTTCTGCAGTATGTATACCTTATTGAAATATCTGCTGCTGTGTATTCTGCAGTATGTATACTTTATTGAAATATCTGCTGCTGTGTATTCTGCAGTATGTATACAGTATTGAAATATCTGCTGCTGTATATTCTGCAGTATGTATACCTTATTGAAATATCTGCTGTTGTGTATTCTGTAGTATGTATATATATTCCTCATTCAAATATCTGCAGCTGTATGCTTTACAGTATGTTTTCCAGTCATATATCTGCAGCTGTATACTTTACAGTATGTTTACCAGTTATATATCTTCAGCTGTGTATTTTAGTGTTTTCCTCAATCGTATATCTGCAGCTGCGTATTTTACAGTATGTCTTCCACATTCCTATATCTTCAGCTTTGTATTTTAGATTACATATTCCTCATTCCTATATCTTCAGATTTTACAGTGTTTTTCCTTACTGCTGTATCTGCAGCTGTGTAATTTACAGTATATTTTCCCCATCCATATATCTGCAGATGTATATTTTACAGTGTTTTCCTTATTCATTTATCTGCAGCTGTGTATTCAAAACAATCCCAATGAAGCTCGGAATATGTTGCTACAGAATCCACAGTTGGCATACGCTTTGTTGCAGGCTCAGATTGTTATGAAAATTGTTGATCCGCAGGTCGCCATGGTATGTGCCAAATTGAAGTTGAATAAAATATGTTTAAAAACTTGCCAATAGCTTAGGTATTCAAGTTCACATTCTTATTGTCTTAAAATTAATCCAAATGTTTAATGTTTATATATTAGGAGACATGTATTTCAAAATTAGTAGCTGTATGAAACTTATATTTGCTCAGTAATTTGTTGTAACGCCCGTGTATTATCAGGGTATTTAAGAGAAATAAAGAATAGTAACGCAGTAGCCTACCTTGCTTGTCGTAAGAGGCGACTAAGGAGGGTTGTTGGGAGATTGACAAGCTCACATGTAGAAAATTGTCTCAGCAAAATGCAGCAAATCATGAGCAAGCCTACAGAGAGCTTGGCATGAGTTGGATGTGGGCCAATGCTGCATTGAGAGATGAAAGGCAAAAGAAGAACAAGACCTTGCTCTAAACCAGTGGTTCTCAACCGGTGGGGAATTCTCCCCCCTCCCCCCACAAATCACGTTTTATGTGGACGTCTAGGCTTGTTTTAGTATGTGCTTCCATTATTACGTATACTGTATAGGGGCGGGAGGGGGGGGGGAAATTTTTATGTAGGAAATACGAAAGGGGGGGAATGACGTTCTGAAAATATGGTGAAGGGGTGCACGGGCCAAAAAAGGTTGAGAACCACTGCTCTAAACATTCATAAGGCAGCAGAAAAGTGTTGTTTCTATGATCTCTAGCCAGCATACAGTAAATGGCAGATACCCTGTCTTGTTCTCTTAAATACTTTTTGTTATTAAAGATATTATGTTACTACATGGGAACTTCATTGAAGTTTAGCAGGAGGTAGAATTATAATATTCTTATATGTCTGTGTTAATTTTGATATCTGAACACTCTTTACTCAGTCTATTAGTTACACCAAGTAAATAGGAAACTTCTTCAATAGGTGAATTGGTATAACTGTCTTGGAACAGTCATAGTAGCTGATGGAAGATGTCTGGTAGAGATTAGAACAATTGCTATGGCAAAGGTAACCTTTTGCAAGACTGGAAACATTTAAAAAAAAATAGCTGTCAAATGCAACGAGAAAAGGTGTTGAAGAGCTATTTAGAACATATAATGTTGCATGCATGTAATTAGTTAGTTAGTTAGTCTTTCCTCTTGAGCCTAAGTCGGCGCATAGGGCAGAAGTCATGGCTCTCCATGTCCGGCGGTTCGCTGCTACCTGTTGTAGATCTTGGATGTTCACTTGGCCGTTTAATGAGCCTTCTCTGATGATGGTTCTACGCAGGATCTCTCTTGGTCTTCCCCGTTTTCTTTTCCCTACTGGTGACCATATGAGGGCTTGTAATGCATGTAATGCAAGGACAATATGCAGACAAGCTAACAAACATCTAATGATAGTGAAAATATGATCTCTGAGGACAATGCAAAGAATAGTATGGACAGACAAAATATAATGAGACAGCTCTTAAACAGACAAAGGAAAACTAATTTTATTAGTTAAATTAAACATTGACAGTCAAGATGTTTTGGATATATTTTGAAAAGAAATAAACTAAAAACTTAGTGGCAATTGAAAAAAAAATTGACGGGAAAAGATTAAAGGGAAGACAAAGAGATAAATACCTGGATGGCTTGACCACATGACACAATCAGGACAAGAACACAGAGCTGATCCAAGACTGGTGATCATGTGAGATGTTGAACCATGACTGCTCACGCTTACTTGCATGGCAGATGGTGATGATGATAGCAAACTGTAGAGTTAACCCAGTATAATAATATATGTGCCTGATCATTGTTATAGTCTAGTTAAAATGGAATTGACGGTTGTAATTACGTCTTATAAAGTCAGCCTGTACTCATGTCCATGACATGGATTTGAGAAGACAAGAGGTGTAGATTTGTAGCTCATGGAGGCAAACATAATATTCGGTTTCTGTTTTAGTGCGATCTTGAAATCGGGGAATTTAATGTCACCAGTACTCTATATATCCTTAAATCGGAGAGACAAAACAAGAAACCAAAAATTAACGCAAACATATCTCCGGTAAAATACGGCAAAACTAAAACGCAGTGCCTAGTTATAACAAACTGTAGAGTTAACCCAGTATAATAATATATGGGCCGGATCATTGCTAGAATTGTCTGGGGAGGAAAGACGGTGAAATAGGCAACTGACTGTCACACCTCATTAGTTCATACCCTAACATAAGTGAAAACTTAATACTTCATGCCATGTTAGCTTTTTCTGCATGGGACTATGTGTTAAGTTTTTTTGTCCCGGCAAACTCAATTCCAAAAATACATTGCTACATGAATGATATCTATACATTGAGATGTACTCCTTCACAGTTGTAAATTGCAGTGGTTTTTTCATTGTTTCTTGAAAAAGGGAAATCAATATTTGTGTATACACAGGCATGTTGTTTTCTTCTGTTGCAGTCTATGTTGTACAGAGATGAGACACAGCCACAAGTGATTGTTAATGCTCCCAACAACGCTGCAAAGGTACACTGTTACTTAGTGTAGTTTTCGGATATTGCTTATGTCTTCTTCTTATTCTTGTAATCCATGTCATACATTGGTTTTCATTTGCAATCCATGTTGTATACATTGGTTGTCATTTTGTAATCCATGTTGTATACATTGGTTGTCATTTGTAATCCATATCATATAACTGATTGTCATTTGTAATTCATGTCATAATCACATTGAGCCGGGAGTGCAGGGAGTGGCCAGCAGGGGCTACAGAAGTGGAAATCCAGCAACCAATTCAGGATAATGCTCGCCCAGGTGATGTGATTATCTACACTGATGGTTCGGTGTTGAGAGGCAGGAGAAGTGCCTGGGGGTTCTTAGCAAAAGCTAATGGTCGATGTTTGGTGCAGGAGAGCCTGGCATATGATACCACAACATCTAGCTTAAGAGTGGAGGTGGTCAGTGCAGCTTTCCGCTGGATGGAGAATACGATACACACACATCGTGATTGTAACTGACTCAGAAAGCATGCTGAGTAGGGTGAGGACAGGCAAACTTTGTGCAGAGTGGCTTGCCTCGCTTCGGAAGTCACGGGTGACAAGCATCGTCTGGATCTTTTCTCCGGGGCATGCTGGTGTACTGCTGGGGAATGAACAGGCGGACAGATTGGCTGGCTCTGCAAAACATGGTGGAGTATTGATGCATGATAAGGCAGGCGTGGTTGCGGCCTTGTGGGAGCACGTGTACACCTCAGAGGAGCAAATGGATCACCATGGTCTGGCAAGAATGCAACAGCGAGGGGTGACAAGGGGATCTGGCTGACGATCGACGCTCAGAGGAAAGGCGAGACAGACATATAATCAGATTGCTACTGGTACTATTAGTGTTGGAACTCTTCGCTTGCTGCTGAGGATGGGGACGGAGCACTTATGGGAATGTCCCGAATGCTGTGATGTCAGTTCCTCAATCAATCAATCATGTCTTATACATTGGTTGTCATGTTGTCTGCAGAGTGGTGCCAGCATCTTTTCTGTTACAGAGATTCCTCCATGCTATTGTGTCAAACTGTGTACACCAACGTCTCTGCAAATTATCCCTTGTCTCTCTTCCTCTTCCATCTCACTAATCTGTTGATTGTCCATTATTAACTTCTAAATATCACCTTCATTGCCACTGGCATATATTCCACATCTTTCTTGTGAAGTGCTGTTTTAACTTGAGGTATTCTACATTTCACCTCTTGAATACATCTTCCATTTGTAGAAATGAATGTGCACATTTATTTGAATTCATTGACTTGCTTCTGCATTTCTCCCTTATAATTTTTGAGAGATTCTAGCTTTTCACTTTGAAATGTTAATTTGAAAAATTATAAACCAATTTTTACATTTGTTCTACAAAATTTGAACACTGAAGAAAACTTGCTCATAAACAGCGTCATGTCTTGGAAACTTATGAAGAAAACTTGCTCATAAACAGCGTCGTGTCTTGGAAACTTAAAACACTTTGGCCGTGTTAATCATCACGTTGGTTTGGAAAGCACGGTGATGGAAGGCATGGTTCCTGGAAGAGCGGGTAGGGTCAGCCTGCATGAAGATGGGCACTGGACATTGCAGACACCCAGGGCATGGGTGTATGAGAGAGTGGTTCCTGGAAGAGCGGGTAGAGTCAGCCTGCATGAAGATGGGCAGTGGACATTGCAGACACCTAGGGCATGGGTGTATGAGAGTGTGGTTCCTGGAAGAGCGGGTAGGGTCAGCCTGCATGAAGATGGGCACTGGACATTGCAGACACCCAGGGCATGGGTGTATGAGAGTCTGGTTCCTGGAAGAGCGGGTAGGGTCAGCTTGCATGAAGATGGGCACTGGACATTGCAGATACCTAGGGCATGGGTGTATGAGAGTGTGGTTCCTGGAAGAGCGGGTAGGGTCAGCCTGCATGAAAATGGGCACTGGACATCCTGGAAGAGCGGGTTGGGTCAGCCTGCATGAAGATGAGCACTGGACATTGCAGACACCTAGGGCATGGGTGTATGAGAGAGTGGTTCCTGGAAGAGTGGGATAGGGTCAACCTGCATGAAGATGGGCACTGGACATTGCAGACACCTAGGGCATGGGTGTATGAGAGTGTGGTTCCTGGAAGAGCGGGTTGGGTCAGCCTGCATGAAGATGAGCACTGGACATTGCAGACACCTAGGGCATGGGTGTATGAGAGTGTGGTTCCTGGAAGAGTGGGATAGGGTCAACCTGCATGAAGATGGGCACTGGACATTGCAGACACCTAGGGCATGGGTGTATGAGAGTGTGGTTCCTGGAAGAGTGGGATAGGGTCAACCTGCATGAAGATGAGCACTGGACATTGCAGACACCTAGGGCATGGGTGTATGAGAGTGTGGTTCCTGGAAGGGTGGGTAGGGTCAGCCTGCATGAAGATGAGCACTGGACATTGCAGACACCTAGGGCATGGGTGTATGAGAGTGTGGTTCCTGGAAGGGTGGGTAGGGTCAGCCTGCATGAAGATGAGCACTGGACATTGCAGACACCTAGGGCATGGGTGTATGAGAGTGTGGTTCCTGGAAGGGTGGGTAGGGTCAGCCTGCATGAAGATGAGCACTGGACATTGCAGACACCTAGGGCATGGGTGTATGAGAGAGTGGTTCCTGGAAGGGTGGGTAGGGTCAGCCTGCATGAAGATGAGCACTGGACATTGCAGACACCTAGGGCATGGGTGTATGAGAGTGGAAAAGTGGCACAGGATCTAGAAACCTGTCATCAAACCATGATGAGAATAATGTTCTGCGAAGGATCTGCTACAAGATGGTGTTGAGTTATCAACTCTACCTTTACTCCCGCAAATATATTGCTTTAACAAGGAGCAGATGTGCAGATTAACATTTATTACCATGCAGTGTCTTCTCCGCAGTGAAGGTTGGATACTGAATCTCCATAAATTCTAAGCCTTCACTGTACATTCCGCTAGAATTTATCTTGGCCATGTCTTGATGCTGTCTGTACATTTCTATCTTTAGCACCCTCTAGCTCTTTTGCCCTCAACTTTTTTCTCCAGTGTGGTGTTTGGTGGACTATTATGTCATTTGATTTGACCAAAGCACCTTGTCTTTCAGGCTGGGGTATTTTAAATAAAGTTTACCTGGACTGAAAGGTTAACCTTGCCTAAAAGGGGTACCAGGAAATGTTATGGGAAGTAAAGTTGGTCAGTTTTGTATTGACCACATCACCCCTCGAGTGCCGATTGATCTATATAAACATAATGTTAGCACCATTCATACTCAGTTCTTCTTCTTCTTTCGTTCACGTGAAATATGTCTATACCTGCAATGTTGTCTCTTGTATGAATTTAAACTGTCTTTTTTAGTTCACACAGCGGTCCATAGAGTTTATCTTCCACTGTCGTCTCTCTAGGACCAGAAGGTTTGCCTAGATATGTTGTATTTTGGGCAGTCTTGGAGTATGTGATCTGCTGTCTGCAACGCCAATCTACATGTGCACATGGCTGATTCACCCATCTTTGAATTTTGTATTCATGTTGTTGCATAATCTATTGTGTCCTGTTCTGAGGCGCAGAATAATGACTTGTTCTGGTCTGTCCAAAAAGCGGTAGTCGTCTTGAGCAAGTTTTAGTGGCATTCTAACTGATTTGATCATTCTTTTGTATACTCAGTACACCTAACGGCTTGGAAGAGGGTCCATAACCTCTGTTGATTACCTTGTCTTCCTAGAGCCGTCATCTATTTGAATAACCTTTGGGGCTGGGATTTTTTTTTAACATGGGCTCCCAGATAAATAAGGCTACCAGGAAATGATCTGGCATGAAAAGATAACCGACATATTTATGACATCCATCAAGTGCCGATTGGTCATTCGAAAATATTGGGCTGGCACCATATACACCTAATATGCTGCATGGATTTAAAAAGGGTCTTTTACTTTCTCACTTGGTCTGTCTCGTTTATATTTCATTCAGCAGGACCATTTTAACAGATGAGCTTTATCCATTTTTATCCAGTTGAATAATCACAAATATTTCCTTTATCGATTAGGTCATGCCAGGCCCACAGCCAGTAATGGGGCAACCACGAATGCAGCAAGGTAAGCCAGCTTTCATAAATGCATATCCTTTGCCGGATGTTGTGATCAACCCCGGGTATTAATGCTTAAATAAACTGATCTTGCTATATAATTAATTTATAACAAAAATGAAACCTGTAATTCACTACTGAATGCCTTGCCAGCTGGTGTGGGTGAGCATGCTTCTCCTTATCTTGTAGTCTTGAACTGAATGTGTCAGTTTGTGTGCTGATAGTTTTCTGTGTCAGGATGAAAGGCTATCAAGAGTCTTTTTTCACTGTATTCCTCAAGTTATTTTCTGTTTAAACTTGTATAACAATTCATTTATTCATTCAGTAGCATGTCCTTTGCAGAACCACGCTCCCATAACATTCTTCCGGAAAACTTCTCGATCGTAAGCAAGATGTCCCGCGTCCAATACACTCGCCTGGAGATCTTCTGTCACATCCTGCACCCATCTTCTCTTTGGCCTTCCTCTTCCTCTCTTCCCGGGCATATACCCCTCCATTATTGTTCTCTCCAAACTTTCATGACGTTTCAAGTGACAAAAATATTTAAATTTTCGTTGTTTTATCGTCTTCAGTAGCCAACTTTCTTAGGTATTCAGATCTTGTTATTGTTCTTTTCTGTATCCAAGTTATTCTTAGAACTTGTCTATAACATTTATATTCAAATGCGCTGTTCAGCTTGTTTAGGAACTGTCCAGGTCTCACAGGCGTATGTTGCAATGGGAAAGATGCATGCTCTTACAAATCTAATTTTTGTAGGTATATCTGTCCCATGCCACAGTTTATTCAGGTATTTTAGTTTTGTATAACAATTAACAGGTATAATTGAATTGTATTTGAAGTGTCTTAGTAAAGCAACTAAGTAAGTGGCCTTTTTACACATCTTGTAGCATATCGGGCATATGCTACTAGTACCTCAGCACTCGGTTGTTGATGTGGTCAGTGCCACACTGGCCACCTTTATTTACTGGTTACCATTTTAGGCTGTGTCAACCAGCACCATTGTATGAAAACCAGCGCAAGGCCGTCTGCTTCCACATCGTCCGCAGCTGTGTTTCGAACACGGTATGCAGGATTGCAAATTGAGTTCATAACCTCACAGGTAAGGCTACTGTGGAGGGCAGACACACCATGGACTAGTCTGGCATTCTGAATGCTCTACGAGAAGTAAGACTTTTGCGAGAACCAAGTGATGACTATGAATCTACAACCAGGGTCAGACTGCGAGAACAGCAAATTAAAAGAGGTGTAGCCAAACAAGAATACTACGCAGGAAGCCAAAGAATATTGATAAACCAACACAGAACTGGTGTCGTTAGCCGCTACACTGCAGGATTTGTTGAGGAGGGGATCCGAGCACTTATGGGCTGAATGGTTTGATGTGCTATGAGGATGATCTGTCAACTAACTAACTAACCTCTTCGTCACAGGTCAGCTGCTGATATGATGTTGCCATAAACGTTAAGTCGTTCCAAACCAGGGAATGGAAGGATGTCTGAGATGAGAGGTTGTTATGTCATGTGAACAAGTTCATTGAACAATGTACTTTAAGATGAAAAAGAAAACATGTTGATTCTTTTGTGTGTCAGTCCTGGATTTAGTTTTGTCTGTCCTTTCATCTCTCAACTTTCTTACCCTGGAAGTCAAGAACCACATCTGAGTTACATGACCAAACCAGAAAAGCTTTCAGTGTTCTGCTACAGAGCGCACCATTAGCAAATGTGTGATTGGTTCTCTCCTATGTATCCCAACCATTAGGAAATGTGTGATTGGTTCTCTCCTATGTATCCCAACCATTAGGAAATGTGTGATTGGTTCTCTCCTATAAATCCCAACCATTAGGAAATGTGTGATTGGCTCTTCCCTATGAATCCCAACCATAAGAAATGTGTGATTGGTTCTCTTCTATGAATTCCAGCCATTAGGAAATGTGTGATTGGCTCTTCCCTATGTATCCCATCCATTAGGAAATGTGTGATTGGTTCTCTCCTATGTATCCCATCCATTAGGAAATGTGTGATTGGTTCTCTCCTATAAATCCCAACCATTAGGAAATGTGTGATTTGTTCTCTCCTATAAATCCCAACCATTAGGAATGTGTGATTGGCTCTTCCCTTGACATCCCAACCATTAGGAAATGTGTGATTGGTTCTCTCCTATAAATCCCAACCATTAGGAAATGTGTGATTGGCTCTTCCCTTGACATCCCAACCATTAGGAAATATGTGATTGGTTCTCTCCTATAAATCCCAACCATTAGGAAATGTGTGATTGGTTCTCTCCCATGTATCCCAACCATTAGGAAATGTGTGATTGGTTCTCTCCTATAAATCCCAACCATAAGAAATGTGTGATTGGCTCTTCCCTAGGCATCCCAATCATTAGGAAATGTGTGATTGGTTCTATCATATGAATCCCAACCATTAGGAAATGTGTGATTGGCTTTTCCCTATGAATCCCAACCATCACTTATTGTGACATTGGCTCTTCCCTATGAATCCCAACCATAATGTAATGTGCTTTCCTGACATTTTAGAACATTTTTTTTATCAGAGACTACTAAACATAATTTGGCAGACTAAGTGTGCTGACTGCACACACACGAACATATTAAAATAGGAATGCTTATGTATGAAATGTGTTTCAGTTGTTTGTAACATTTATATAAGACAGCCTAACTCCTTCACTCTGCTTTCATGATACGTGTTCAACTCTCACATTGCTGTTGCAGATAGTGTATTTGTCAGTCTCAAATATGTGTGTATATAACCTAGCATGCATGGATCCGTATTTTTCAGTTTCTTATTAGAGTTTGGGAAGGTTATTTTATATTGATGTAATTAATTCTTTTCAATCTGCCTGATTATATACGAAACAGGTTTACCAGGTCCCATGGGTGGAATTAATCCTGGCTTTATGGGTATGAATCCTGGCGTTGTGAATCCTCAGCAGCGTCCAGAAATGATGATGCGACAAAATATTCCTCAAGGTTAGTATCTTTGGAACATAATGATGGTATTACCATTCAGGAGTTCAGTTTATAGTTTTCTGTTTCTGTTACAGAATATTTCTTTCTCTCAATAGCTTTGTATGTGTGTGTGTTTTTATTTATTTATTTATTTTTATATTGACAAAAGTGTATTTCTAGTATGTAGTTGAAAGCCAGAGGTTGAGTTGGCTGAGAGGTTTAACATGCTTAAGCTTTCTCTTCTGACGGTGGCCCAGTGGGTTCATTCCATGTGCTGGTCATTTGGACTTAAATGTTGACTTTTCATCCAGAAAACAATGGCCAATTACTGAACATAAAATTACATAGCAAATCGCAAACAACCAGTAGGGGCTGGATGATGTTGCAACATCTAGCAAAGGACATGCAATGTTCTTTTTGAATGCCACAATGTAATATTATATTTGCCTTATACATGAAAGGAATTCTTAGTAGTGGCAGGGTTACATTTAATGTGACCAGTTTGGCTCTGAAGTTGACTTGACCTTGTGGGTACTAGAGGTCTCTGGAAGAATAAAGGTGGTCAGTTTGCTGAACAGTAAAGAGCCTTTTTTTTATACTCTTTAGGAGGCATTGTACATATGATGCTAGAGCCATGACTTGATCAATCTACATTCTGTGGGTGATGGGGTTAGTATCGTGCTGGTGACCTTTACTTAGGAGGCATTGTACATATGATGCTAGAGCCATGACTTGTATTGATTAATCTACATTCTGTGGGTGATGGGGTTAATATCGTGCTGGTGACCTTTACTTAGGAGGCATTGTACATATGATGTTAGAGCCATGTCTTGTATTGATCAATCTACATTCTGTGGGTGATGGGGTTAGTATCGTGCTGGTGACCTTTACTTAGGAGACATTGTACATATGATGCTAGAGCCATGTCTTGTATTGATTAATCTACATTCTGTGGGTGATGGGGTTAGTATCGTGCTGGTGACCTTTACTTAGGAGGCATTGTACATATGATGCTAGAGCCATGACTTGATCACTCTACATTCTGTGGGTGATGGGGTTAGTGTCGTGCTGGTGACCTTTACTTAGGAGGCACTGTACATATGATGCTAGAGCCATGTCTTGTATTGATCAATCTACATTCTGTGGGTGATGGGGTTAGTATCGTGCTGGTGACCTTTACTTAGGAGGCACTGTACATATGATGCTAGAGCCATGTCTTGTATTGAATCAATCTACATTCTGTAGGTGATGGGGTTAGTATCGTGCTGGTGACCTTTACTTAGGAGGCATTGTACATATGATATTAGAGCCATGTCTTGATCAATCTACATTCTGTGGGTGATGGGGTTAGTATCGTGCTGGTGACTTTTACTTAGGAGGCACTGTACATATGATGCTAGAGCCATGACTTGTATTGATCAATCTACATTCTGTGGGTGATGGGGTTAGTGTCGTACTGGTGACTTTTACTTAGGAGACATTGTACATATGATGCTAGAGCCATGTCTTGTATTGATCAATCTATATTCTGTGGGTGATGGGGTTAGTGTCGTGCTGGTGACTTTTACTTAGGAGGCATTGTACATATGATGCTAGAGCCATGTCTTGTATTGATCAATCTACATTCTGTGGGTGATGGGGTTAGTATCGTGCTGGTGACCTTTACTTAGGAGGCACTGTACATATGATGCTAGAGCCATGTCTTGTATTGATTAATCTACATTCTGTGGGTGATGGGGGTTAGTATCGTGCTGGTGACCTTTACTTAGGAGGCACTGTACATATGATGCTAGAGCCATGTCTTGTATTGATTAATCTACATTCTGTTGTGATGGGGTTAGTATTGTGCTGGTGACCTTTACTTAGGAGGCATTGTACATATGATGCTAGAGCCATGTCTTGTATTGATCACTCTACATTCTGTGGGTGATGGGGTTAGTATCGTGCTGGTGACCTTTACTTAGGAGGCACTGTACATATGATGCTAGAGCCATGTCTTGTATTGATCAATCTACATTCTGTGGGTGATGGGGTTAGTATCGTGCTGGTGACCTTTACTTAGGAGGCATTGTACATATGATGCTACAGCCAGGTCTTGTATTGATCACTCTACATTCTGTGGGTGATGGGGTTAGTATCGTGCTGGTGACCTTTACTTAGGAGGCATTGTACATATGATGCTAGAGCCATGTCTTGTATTGATTAATCTACATTCTGTGGGTGATGGGGTTAGTATCGTGCTGGTGACCTTTACTTAGGAGGCATTGTACATATGATGCTAGAGCCATGACTTGTATTGATTAATCTACATTCTGTGGGTGATGGGGTTAGTATCGTGCTGGTGACCTTTACTTAGGAGGCACTGTACATATGATGCTAGAGCCATGTCTTGTATTGATCAATCTACATTCTGTGGGTGATGGGGTTAGTATCGTGCTGGTGACCTTTACTTAGGAGGCATTGTACATATGATGCTAGAGCCATGTCTTGTATTGATCACTCTACATTCTGTGGGTGATGGGGTTAGTATCGTGCTGGTGACCTTTACTTAGGAGGCATTGTACATATGATGTTAGAGCCATGTCTTGTATTGATCAATCTACATTCTGTGAGTGATGGGGTTAGTATCGTGCTGGTGACCTTTACTTAGGAGGCATCGTACATATGATGCTAGAGCCATGTCTTGTATTGATCAATCTACATTCTGTGGGTGATGGGGTTAGTATCGTGCTGGTGACCTTTACTTAGGAGGCATTGTACATATGATGCTAGAGCCATGTCTTGTATTGATCAATCTACATTTTGTGGGTGATGGGGTTAGTATCGTGCCAGAGACCTTCACTTCCCAAGACATTTCCTGGTGTCTGTTTTAGACTGGGTTGACCTGGGAGCTCTGGCCAACTTTAGAAACTGTGGATTCGCACCCATGATCAGTGGGTCGTCTGGCCGGTATATTACTGACCACAAAACCCTTAGTATGTTATTTGGTCACCAAAAAAGATGAGCGTGATACCATATTCCCAACATGCCTTCATGATTTGTTTGTGGGCTGGCTTGATTTGGTTATATTAATGGAATATTCAGTTTTCTTAATCAAGAAAACTTGTATTGTGTTATGGTTTTTTTTTCTTCTGCTTTATGTATCAAATTGTTTTGTTTGTTCTTTATAGGTTTTGTTATGTTTTGTAACTCTCCAAGGGTCTAGTATTGACTATTGATGTCACTAAGGGAATACATTATATTGATGTCTTTCATTTGACCAGTTTTGTGCCTGCGGACGATTTGGAAGCAGGTCTCCTTGCGTTGGTTTCCATACAATTGTTTGAGTGCCGGTCATTCAGAAAGCAATGGCAAACTATTGAACGCAAAACTAGCCCAGGAATAACAAACAGCCAACAAATGCTGGGGTTGACTGCTACATCCTGTAAAGGATATGCAACTAACTTAACTAACCCATTTGCAGATTTAAACATGACCACCAGACCGGCAGGTGAGTATCTAGCCAGTGCGCTACCACAGGTCACTAGGTATATTTTGGTCAACATTAATACTGGTATTGGTAGGTCTTTCTCACTTTCTTGTTTGGTCTTACTACATTAAATTTAATAACCCGAGTTACTTAACATGCCAATTGTATCCACTAGATGTAAGTGATGCTCGCAGATTCCCACAGCCAAATAATATGGCAGGACCTGTAGGTCGCATGCAAGCCCCCGGAATGATGCCCAACCAGAGACCAGTCATGAACCAGGTAAAACTGCTGTAAATGCCAGGGACATGTGAATTGTAATGTATGCTGGAAGTTTATTTATGTGAGAGTTTGGTGCCTGGCTGTCACCTTGCCGTCATGACAGACGATAGTTTGTAATACCTCTCCATAACACAAAGCCTATGATGAATTTAGAGACCATTTGGTGACCATGCAGCATGCTCCCTCTCTCGGCCTATCTAGTGTACTCCAGAGGAAAGGTAACACCAATATGTCTGGAACAAGACAAGCTGCAGAAGCTGCTGGATCAGCAAAGTAATCCTCTAACTGTCCACCTGTCAGAGCTTCAATCCTAGACCAGTTGCCGACCAAGGCTTAGTGCCTGGTCTGCCCTGCCATGACATTTAGTCTTTAGTTTGCATTTCCTCGCACTAGGGTAAGGCTTGTACCCTTCCAATTGCACTCCTCTGCCTGAAGCTGTTGGCACAATGTGGGTTGTCGGTTTTGGTGAGCGCCACCCAACATTTGGCGCTAACAGAAAGCAGGTACCACCATCCACTGTCATACGGTAGCTCGGTCATATCTGACTAAAACCTGACTACCTGGTGCCACCTGGCATGAAATCTTTATATTTTATCATCATTTTAATCTTTACATATGTGCTATGACTTCAAATCGATAGGCCTTTCCAGTGAAGTCACCAGTGGCCATTTGATCTAAGACTTGTGTGGCGGTAGGTAAGAAAAAGTCAAGGATTCTTTTACACGCCTTGAGGCCTATTGGGTATATGGTGCTGGTCCCATAATTCTATAATCAGTGCTCAGTGGCTGTTCTGGTCACTATCATACCAGCTGCCTTTACTTTCTAGGATATGTCCTGGTTCCCATTTTACACTGACTTGACCTGGAAGCTGAGGCCAGTGTGTATAAATCTGCCTTGATGGGTATTCAGTGGCATGACCACCCGGCCAGCAGGAAAGTGTGCTAGCCGTTGCACTGCAGTGGCTTCTCATTAACTGTTGTAAATATAAAAGTGAAGTGAAGTTAACTGCAATAAAGCTCTGACAAATCAACAGAAAGTAGATATTGTTTATGAAAGCTCAGTGATTATTCCATTACATTTGTATAGTATGATGCTGGCCTGTGCAGTCATCATGAAACATGTGAATATATGAGGGGAAGTCAATAAGGAAGCCACAAATGGCTGTAGAAAAATAACTAAAGATGATTATAACTTGAAATCAGTTTATTTTTATACATGCATTGTCCCTTTATTTCTCAACATAATTTCCACCATCATTGATGCACTTATCCCATCATTTTATGAGTCCTCCCAAACCGGCTGCATAGAACTGCATGCTCTGTTTTCATTTACCTGCCATCCTACAGAACTGTGTGACTTACTTATTGACTCGCTGTCGTAACTTTTTTCTTTTTTTCAACTATGCACCGCTTTACGGGACAAGCATTTGTCAGCATAAACACTGACAACCCACCTTGGCGGGAGACATTTCGTGAATGACGCCGAAGTTGAATGTGAAGTGAAAACGTGGTTTAGAAAACAAAGCACGCAGTTCTATGCAGCCGGCTTGGGAGGACTGATAAAATGATGGGATAAGTGCATCAATGATGGTGGAAATTATGTTAAGAAATAAAGGGACAATGTATGTATAAAAATGAACTGGTTTCAAGTTATCATATTTAATTATTTTTCTACAGCCATTTGTGGCTTACTTATTAACTTACTCTCGTATTAGAATATTTTCCAAATGGGGAACTGAATTACTCAGTGGATATCGTGCTTGTCTGCTGGTCCTATCATGGGTACAATTTTTCTGAAGATTTCTGGTGGTGAGGATGAGCCAGATGGGGTTAAACTTGGTGTAATGAGATTGAACCGCTCACCTTTAACTTTGTGTATACTGTATTGCATATTAAAATTGATAATCATATTTCTTAATGAGCACACACCACACACAGAAGGTATAATAAGTCATCATGCATTGCTTGATAGACTTGGGCAGTAGCTGATCACTCATGGTGTGTTGTGTGGGATAGAAAGGGTTAATGTTACAATTGGGTTAAATAAAAAGGGTTAACTTGATACTTTGCTGAGCTCACCTTTCTGCTCCTCCACGGCCCTTAGTGAAAATACATTGTTCTCCTGACACCTGATCATTGGATTTCTAAGTTGCTTGTATACTCTTGAGGTCTTGATCATTTGAAATTTTGTTTCCTACACTTGTTATGACTACTGATTTGTTCCCCTTCTACAGGCATGATCATATTTTCTCAATTGTGACTGCTTCACCTGGCTTTTCAGACTTTGGTGTGATTGCGAACCTTGTCTCAAATTAACTTTATAACTTACTATCAAATTAAAGTAACTTACATGAAAAGAGAATAAGTAACCACAACAAGAAAGTATATTACCATAAAGTAAGAGTTCACTGCCATGCAGCCAGAGCAGAATCTGGTTCCATCCATCGATCCATCATGTGCCATGTCGATAAGCTTGGGTGGTCATGTTTTGGCATCTCACTCAATCACCAGAGTCGTGGATCAGCTCCGTTTTCCTGTCTCGACCATGCCACGTGGCCAAGCCATCCAGGTATTTACTTCCCCGGTCTTCCCCTTGGTCTCTTCCCTTCAATCTTGCCACTTGTCACCAAGTTCTCCAAGTCATTTCTTCTCATAACATGAATCTTTTTCCACATGCAGAATCTGAATAAGCAAAATACAACCAGAGATGACTACAAATATTAATCTTTTCATTTTGTGTCTTCAGCCTAACAATCCAATGCCAGGTGGTGCTGGCCCTTCAGCCAATGGAACAGCAAACATTTCTACACAAGACCAAGAGAAGGTATGCTGTTGATACTAGTATTTTGTTTCCTCTGTTGTGTTTTGTTTTTCTGTATAAATAAATCATCAAATAATCAAATCAAATAAATTCCAGCAGTAAGGCGCCTGGTCCTGACTCCATCCCAGCAGAGACATACAAGGCAGGTGGGCTGGTTCTAATAGAGCAGTTTCACCAAGTCTTTACAAACATATGGGTGAATGACACCATGCCACAAGATTTCAAGGTCGCGTCAATTGTCCACCTTTACAAACGTAAAGGAAAGCGCCAATCCTGTGACAACCACTGAGGCATCTCCTTGCTCTCAATTGCCGGGAAGATACTCGCCAGAATTCTTCTCAGTCGTCTCACAGTCCGTCTCGACCAAGGTCTTCTTCCTGAGAGTCACTGTGGCCCTCAGAAAAGAATGAGGAACTGTTGACATGATTTTCGCTGCAAGGCAGCTGCAAGAGAAATGTCAGGAACAGAACTCTGAAATGTTTTCCACTTTCATTGACCTTACCAAGGCTTTTGATACAGTCAGCAGAGAAGGACTGTGGAAGATTATGGCAAAATATGGCTGTCCACAAAAGTTTGTCATGATGGTATGCAGGCAAGAGTAAAGGAAAATGGTGAACTGTCTGAGCCCTTTCCTGTCACCAATGGAGTGAAGCAAGGATGTGTCCTGGCACTAACACTGTTCAGCCTTATGTTTTCAGCTATGCTGATGAATGCCTTTGAGAACGACGACATTGGAATAGACATAAACTACCGCATGGATGGAAAGTTGTTCAATCTCAGAAGGCTGACAGCTAAAACCAAAACTAACAGCGACACCGTCAGAGAGCTCCTGTTTGCTGATGATTGCGCGTTATATGCCAACTCAGAGGCAGACATGCAACACAATGTTTCAGCTTTCTCATATGCATGTGCCAACTTTGGGATCAATATCAACTTGGAGAAGACTGTAGTTATCTACCAGCCAGCTCCAGGGATTAATCACATCATGCCAAATATCAAAGTGAATGGTCATATTGTGGACAAATTGACCTATCTTGGCAGCACTGTGTCACAAGCTGCCACAATTGATGACGAAGTGAATGCAAGAATCTCCAAGGCCAACGTGACCCTTGGCAGACTGTACAAGAATGTGTGGGACAGAAATGGAATAAGCCTGCAAACAAAGCTGAAAGTCTACAAAGCAGTTGTATTATCCACACTGCTATATGCTTGTGAAACCTGGACTGTTTATCAGTGACATGCTAGAAAATTAAACCACTTCCACACAGTCTGCCTTAGGAAGCTATTGAAGATTAAATGGCAAGACAAGATCCCAGACACTGAAGTCCTAGAAAGAGTGTCCATGCCCAGTATCCACACTCTACTAATGAAGAATCAGATTCGCTGGGCTGGTCACTTGACTCGCATGCCAGATCACAGGCTCCCTAGACAAATTTTTTATGGCGAGCTGCATTGTGGTAAACGCTCCCTAGGCGGCCAGAGGAAACGCTTTAAAGACACTGAAAATCTCACTGAAAGCTTTTCAAATTTCATCATGACGCTTGGGAGACTGTTGCCATAGACAGAAATTCGTGGCATATAAGAAATTTGTGGCATACATATTACGCAAGGGTGCAGCCACTTATGAAGCAACAAGGACTCCAAGAGCTGTGAAGAAAAGGCTAGACAGAAAAACCATTGCAGGAGATCCTCCTCCTGGAACGTCAGGCATTCTTTGCCCACATTGTCAAAGAACATTTTGAGCCAAAATAGGCCTTATCAGCCATCTTACAACTCACGGCTCCATACTTTCAACCCCACTGGATGAAATGAATGGTCATCATCATTCTTGATAGACAACAACAAATAAATAGTGTTGCAGCTTAGTGTATTGTTACTACAAGAAGGATATTTTTAGGTTTAGGATTAAAAACTGCTTGTCCAAACAGTTGCCAAGTAGTGTGCTGGCTTTGATTTGTATTTCATTTCTCTGCAGTTGGTGTTTTTGTAGCAGTTATCATTACCCAACTACCGTATATCTATGTTATTCACTTATATGATGATATGCTTAGTATTTGTCTATTTTAAAAAAAAAGACATCTTGTAGCAGGAAACTGCTATGGATATGTGAAGTCTTAGAACCATCATATCACACCCAGTTGTCCTATCTCCTGCAGCTCCCTCATGTCCTGGAAATATTATTCATTTACTTCTTAAATTCTCCTTTCCATGTATCTCTACATCACCCACCACTTCATTTGCCCTGTGGCTACCATACATAGGGGTGCCTAGTTACACCTTTCTCAGGTTTTCACAACAACATGATCTGGCTATGATTTATTTTTCAATTTCTGTACTCCCGTTAAAAAAAAAAAAAAAAAAAGTAGAAACCCTGAAAATACATAGATCATCCTTTTTCTTTTTGCCATAAACATTTGCAAGTCTTCATTTGCCATGTGGTGCATGTTGTTTACAGTTTTCAGTTGTGGAATTGACTATTTGTCTTCCGCTTTTCACCAGCTCTGTGGTGAAGGGGTTATAAGCAGTTTGTAATCTCACATACCACATTCAAAACACAGCTGCGGGCGATTTGGCGGCATACCATCTGGCATTGGTTTTTTTTTATTTAATGGTATGGATGTTGGTTGTTCAGAAAGCAATGGCAAACTACTGAATGTAAATTTACCCAGGAATCATGAACAGTGAACAAATGCTGGGACTGACTGCTACGTCCTGTAAAGGATATGCAATTAACTTTTTAACTTCCTTTTTCAGGCTGCATTGATCATGCAAGTGCTGCAGTTGACAGATGAACAGATTGCCCTGCTACCACCAGAACAGCGACAGAGTATTCTTATTCTCAAGGAGCAGATCAAAACTGGATAGTTTGGTCTTCCCAGCTGTGTTGGCCATCTTCATTGTGTTTAGTGGTTTTGGTAGTCATTGTTACAGATTTTTTATGTTGTGAGTATTAGTAACAATGGCTGTGGGAATTGTGTGTGGTTGTTGTAAATGGATGTGCTTTTACAGAAAACTGATACACAAGCTGTTAAATATTGTTTTTAAAAAAGTGTGATTGCTGCTGAGCTTATGCTGGATACAAAATTAACACAATATATGTATGGCTAGGAAACCTGACTACAGGTAAAAAACACAGATGTAAGAGAGCATTTAAACCAAGTCATTATCAAAAAATGAAAAGCAGAATAGCAAAAGAAAACAGAACAAAACAAAAACACGAGACAGGTGTGACCTGATGTAAACCAAAAGAAAATTTTCTGAATCAGTAACCTACAAGTTGTTAGATAATTTGTTGACAATGGAAAAGCATAAAGTTTATTTAAACGCAGGCAGGAACACTGCCTTACTTGTAGAGATATTGTAACAATTTAGTCTATAACTTAAAAATCTTGCCACTGAGTTAAAAGGATTCAGTACAAGAGAGGAAGGTTGAGTGCTGTATAAACTAGCAATACTGAAATCCAAATCGTATTGCACCTCATCTCACCATTCAAATCTTGGCGTGCTCTGCAGAAGTAAATTATCAAAGTTATTATTGACGGTGAGTACTCCTCTGTCCTCACTGTTTAAGGTCTCAGAGAGGACTAATCAGCCACCTCTAGACCAACTTTGGGACTGACAGATGACAGTGTAATCCATTGCGGAAATTTACAATCAATACTTCCTGAACATTCAAAATATATGACACTTGAAAGCAGTGTTTTCCCATTGCAAATTAGGATCATGAGAATATAAACAATAGGTTACAGAGAATATGTTTTATGCCATATATGTTGAAATTCGCTGTATTAGGTAAACAAAAAAACAAAAACACTGATAGTTAAAAGTACCTTAGTAAAACACACTGGAAACACAGGAATTTGTGCTCTGTATTTCTGCTTTCTGTATTTCAGCTCTGTATTTCACTGGTCTCTGTGGCTTAGGGCTTGCGAACGCGGTTTGTGAGCCCGTATACCCAGGTTCGAAACATGGCGGTGCTGGTTTTTTCTAAAATGGTATAGGAGCCGGTCGTTCAGAAAGCAATGGCAAACTACTGAATGTAAAATTTGTCCAGGAATCACGAACAGCGAAAAATGCTGGGGTTGACTGCTACGTCCTGTGAAGGACATGCAACTTAATTTAAAATTTCAGCTGTCAGGATTCATTGAATGGCTTTTTTCTGTGTTGACTTATTTCTGTAATATGCACCTTACACAGTGCAGTGAAGTATGCCAGCCAGTATGTCATGTAATCTCTTGTTTCTGTTCTTATTCTTCAAGTATATAACTGTGTGAGTGAATTTTTGTTACACTATTTGGATTGCATAAGGTATGGGTATCACATTTCTAGTGAATTTTTTTCTTCATTTGTGCAGATCTTGTATGAGTTGTTGAAAGTGATTGTTGTACTCGTACATCATCTGGTATTGTTGTTAAAGTCATCTTTTCACATTGTTTAAATTTAGAACTTTAGAAATTAATTATTCATTTTAAAATTGGAGTAAACTTTCTGTTTTTTGTTGTTTTTGTTTTGAATTTTGTTGTTTTAATTATTCAGTGTATATTGGGCAGATTATTCTTTGTCTCCTCTTATGGCACATTTCTGTGAGAAATACAAGGTATGGCATCCTTTTTACATGCTTTGATGTGCATTTAACATCGGTGCTAGCTCCATGTTGGTATAAACCAATTGGCACGCTTGACAGACGATAGTTTGTAATACCTCTCCATAACACAAAGCCTGGGCTGAATTTAGAGACCATTTGTTGACCACGCAGCATGCTCCCTCTCTCAGCCTGTCTAGTGTACTCCAGAGGAAAGGTAACACCAATATGTCTGGAACAAGACAAGCTGCTGGATCAGCAAAGTAATGTTCTAATTGTCCACCTGTCGGAGCTTCGATCCTAGACCAGTTGCCGACCAAGGCTTAGTGCCTGGTCTGCCCTGCCATGACATTTGGGCAGTACCATGCCAACTGCTTTTACCTCCAGACATCTTAAGCTGGGAGCCTAGATCAGTTGTAAAAATCCACCTTTCTGAGGCCTATGACCACTTGGCCGACAGGCAAGCAAGCTATCGTGAAAAATATTTGTTAAAAGTAGGCAGAATTTTATCGAAAATTTAATTGAAACAACACGGGCAACTTTACCAAAGGCTGGAGAAGCCTAACGTAAGAGGTGACATCATACACTTTAGCTAGCAGTGTAGACAAAGAAGGGGACCCGACAAAGATATTAAAATTGAATACAAACGGCAAGGGAGGCTTTCATAGTAGTAGAAACTGTGAAAGTCAAAGAAATTAAATCTAGGACCCAAATTAGAATATTGAACTCTTTGAAACAGCTCTATTGTGGGGATCAGAAACATGGTAAAGGACCAAATCAGTTACTAGTAAACTACAAATATTCATCAACCAATGCCTGTGTAGAATAGAAAGACTATGACAATCACTAATACAATCTATATTTACTGTATGATAGAATCACTAATATCATTCTATGAGGGGTGAGTCAATAAGTAAGTCGCACAGTTCTGTGGGATGGCAGGTAAATGTAGTTGGTGTTTTCTACAGGTGCCATTAGGTGACAGCAACATCGAACTTTATATTCTTGTTCGTCAGGTGGCGCTAGGTCTCATGCGCAGCGCATAAACAAAATGATGACTGTACTTATGGAGTGTACAACCAAAGAGCAACATGCTGTTGTGCATTTTTTGTTGGCAAAAGGACTGGCTGCAAAGGACATTCATAAGGAAATGCTTCCTGTTTATGCTGACAAATGTTTGTCTCGTAAATCGGTGCATAGCTGGGTAGAAAAATGTTCTCAAGGCGCTCTAAAATTGTTGATGAAATCTGATCTGGTCGTCCTGTTGAGATTGCAACAGAAGCATCCGTGCAGCGGGTGGAGGAGATGATTAGAGGTGACAGGCGAGTAACGACAGACTCTGTAGCATCTGCAATAGGGTGCTCACATGGTTCAGCATACAGCATAATGCATGATCGATTGAAATTTAAGAAAGTGTGCTCAAGGTGGGTACCCAGACAATTGAAGGAGGAACACAAAATGAACCGATTTGGCCTGTCCTTGCATCATCTCTGTCGATTCGAAAATGAAGGAGAAGACATGCTGAACAGGATTGTTACTGGAGACGAATCATGGGTGTATCACTACCAGCCCGAATCAAAGCGTGCTTCAATGCAATGGAAACATCCTTCTTCGCCTTGTGTCCAAAAATTCAAGGTTACGCCATCAGCAGGGAAGGTTATGCTGACAGTGTTCTGGGATTGTCAAGGAGTGCTTTTAACCAATTTCAAGAAGAAAGGTGACAATGTGAATTCTGAATCGTACTGTGAAGTTCTATCGATGCTTCATGATGCAATTCGAAGAAAATGTCCAGGACTGCTGACTAGAGGAGTGTTGCTTCTTCATGACAATGCCAGACCACATACGGCTCGATTAACTCAGGAGAAAATTAACCAACTAAGGTGGGAAGTTCTGGAACATTCACCTTACAGCCCCGACTTAGCCCCTAGCGATTTCCACCTTTTTTGGTTGACTGAAAACCCACCTTGGCGGGAGACATTTTGCGATTGACGCCGATAACACGATGGGATAAGTGCATCAATGTTGGTGGAAATTATGCTGAGAAATAAAGGGACAATATATGTATACAAATAAACTCGTTTCAAGTCATTATTATGTTTAGTTATTCTTTGACACCATTTGTGACTTACTTATTGACTTCCCTCATATGTTTCTGGAAGATCCATCAGGGTCCAAGTGGTATGCATTAAACAAAAAGTTTAGTTGCATGTTGATTATACGATGTCACAATCAACCCCAATATTTATTGGATGTTTGTGATTTTCTAGGTTATTTTACGTTCAGTAATTTTCCACGACGCTTGACGGCAGACGTGGAAGATGATGCAAATTATGATGATGAATTTTCCATTGCTTTGTGGTCGGCAAATGTTCATACCATTTTTTTTTTTAACGCAAAGCTATCAACTCCAAATCGATCCTGGCTGACTTCCAAACTGGTTTGTCGAGATTGTAAAACTGCGTTTACTATACCACAGCCACAGAAACTGACAATGGTATGAATGGTTAAGTCATATAGAAATGCCATCAGTCCACACACAATATTAGATGGATAGTCTGCCCATGTCCTGTAAGGGTTCGGTGAAAATAGCTTGCTGATTTGATGGTTGCAAGAACATCAATAGTGCCAAAAATTCCCTACTTGACAGAGACAGCTCGTCGGGTCCAGAGAGACGAACAGCACTGATTGGGAGAGAGCTGGGCAGGTACAACATCGACATTGAAGCCTTGAGCGAGACACAACTTGCAGAAGAAGGCCAAATCTGTGAAATAGGTGCCGGCTACACATTTTTCTGGAGTGGAAGGAAAAGCGAGGAAAGACGCCAATCCGGTGTGGGATTTGCCATTAAGTCGGCCCTGGTCGGCAAATTAGCTGAATTTCCAAAGGCTATAAATGACAGGCTCATGACCATTAAGTTGCCCCTGCTGAATGGAAGGAAGCATGCAACCATTGTGAGTGTCTACGCACCAACTATGACCAACGAAAATGATGTAAAGAACAAGTTCTATGAGGACCTGCACAATGTATTAACATCTGTTCCCAAAGGAGACAAACTTATACTCCTTGGGGATTTCAATGCCAGAGTAGGCACGGACACCACATCTTGGAGTGGCATTATTGGAAAGCATGGAGTCGGAAATTGTAACAGCAATTGACTTCTCCTCCTTCAGACATGTGCCGAACATGATCTCCTGATTACGAACACAATTATCCGTCTCCCCATAAGAAATAGGACATCGTGGATGCACCCTCGCTCGAAACACTGGCACCTCATTGACTATGTCATCGTCAGGAGGAGTGACAGACAAGACGTTCGAGTGACAAAATCCATGTGTGGTGCCGAATGTTGGACAGACCATCGTCTCATTGTCTTGAAAATAAACATTCACATCAGGCCACCACGGCGTCCTCAATGGGTGAAAATGCAAAAACAGCTAAATGTCACCCGCCTAAACAGCAAGAAAATGCAGCAGTCGTTTGAAAATATGCTGGAAGACCGTCTCAAGCCCAATGCTGCAGCTAAACAGGATACAGAAACAGAATGGAGAGCCCTAAAGGACATAATTTACAACACTGCTATGGAAATCCTGGTTCAGCCCCCCGAAAGCATAAAGACTGGTTTGATGAAAATTCCGAAGACATCAACCAATTGCTGGCCGAGAAACATCTTCTCCTCAAGGCACATTTGAATGACCCGAAGTCAACATAAAAAAAAGATGCCTTCAAGAACATTCAGAGAGTAGTGCAGCAGAAACTTCGGCACATGCGGGACTCCTGGCTGAGCAGCAAAGCTGATGAAATTCAGGGCTTTGTTGACAGACATGATATGAAAAACTTCTACGACTCACTGAAAGCGGTCTATGGTCCTACATCACCAGGCATAGTTCCATTTCTCAGTGCAGATGGGGGAACATTGGTCACAGATAAGAAAGAAATCCTTCAACGCTGGGAAGAGCATTTCAGCAACATCTTAAATGCAACTTCCTTCTTCGATGATGAAACCATCAACTGCCTTCCTCAAGTTCCTACCAATGAGACACTTGATGACCTGCCAACCATAGTGGAAGTAAACAAAGCCATCCAGCAACTCTCCAGCGGCAAGGCACCTGGTCCTGACTCCATCCCAGCAGAGATATACAAGGCAGGTGGGCCGGTCCTAACAGAGCAGCTTCACCAAGTCTTTATAAGCATATGGGTGAACGAGACCATGCCACAAGATTTCAAGGACGCGTCAATAGTCCACCTTTACAAACGTAAAGGAAACCGCCAATCCTGTGACTATCACCGAGGCATGTCCTTGCTTTCAATTGCAGGGAAGATACTCGCCAGAATTCTTCTCAATCGCCTTACAGTAAGTCTCAACCAAGGTCTTCTTCCTGTGAGTCAATGTGGCTTCAGAAAAGAACGTGGAACTGTTGACATGATTTTCGCTGCTGCAAGAGAAATGTCAGGAACAGAACTGCGACATGTTCTCCACATTCATTGACCTTACCAATGCTTTTGATACAGTCAGAAGAAAAGGACTGTGGAAGATTATGGCAAAATATGGCTGTACACGAAAGTTTGTCCAAATAGTGATGGCATGCAGGCAAGAGTACAGGAAAATGGTGAACTGTCTTAACCCTTTCCTGTCACCAATGGAGTGAAGCAAGAATGTGTCCTGGCACCAACACTGTTCAGCCTCATGTTTTCAGCCATGTTGATGAATGCCTTCGAGAACGACGACATTAGAATAGGCATCAAGTACCGTATGGATGGAAAGTTATTCAGTCTCAGAAGGCTGAAAGCTAAAACCAAAATT
The DNA here is from genome assembly GCA_014155875.1 of Cepaea nemoralis. Classification (NCBI taxonomy): domain Eukaryota; kingdom Metazoa; phylum Mollusca; class Gastropoda; order Stylommatophora; family Helicidae; genus Cepaea; species Cepaea nemoralis. The sequence continues at coordinate 43,592 of JACEFZ010001587.1, forward strand.
AACAGCGACACCGTCAGAGAGTTCCTGTTTGCTGATGATTGCGCTCTATACGCCAACTCAGAGGCGGACATGCAACATAATGTTACAGCTTTCTCACATGCCTGTGCCAACTTTGGGCTCAATATCAACTTGGAGAAGATTGTAGTTTTGTACCAGCCAGATCCAGGGAACAATCACACTGTGCCGAATATCAAAGTGAATGATCATAGACTAAGTGTTGTGGACAAATTTACCTATCTTGGCAGCACTGTGTCACAAGCTGCCACAATTGATGACGAAGTGAATGCAAGAATCTCCAAGGCCAGTGCAGCCTTTGGCAGACTGTACAAGAATGTATGGGACAGAACTGGAATAAGTCTGCAAACAAAGCTAAAAGTCTACAAAGCAGTTGTATTATCCACACTGCTATATGCTTGTGAAACCTGGACTGTTTAAAAGCGACATGCTAGGAAATTAAACCACTTCCACACAGTCTGCCTAAGGAAGCTACTGAAGATTAAATGGCAAGACAAGATTCCAGACACTGAAGTCCTAGAAAGAGCATCCATGCCCAGTATCCACACTCTACTGATGAAGAATCAGATTCGCTGGGCTGGTCACTTGACTCGCATGCCAGATCACAGGCTCCTTAAACGATTTTTTTTTACAGTGAACTGCGTTGTGGTAAACGCTCCCAAGGTGGCCAGAGGAAACGCTTTAAAGACACTCTGAAAATCTCACTGAATGCTTTCGGAATTCATCATGATACCTGGTGCCACATTGCGTTTAGACATAATGCCATCATCGGAAAAAGCGGTAGAAAATCATAGAGGAAAACACCACAAGAAACTGTTGATAAAGAACACAAAGGAGTGACGTCAGTTATCAACAGAAAGGACAAGGGAGAGGACCTTTTGTGATTCGGCTGAAGCGCGACATATTGTGTGAAGCCCGTGTTCGTTTGGAGATTTGGTTGTGAGAAGGCAAAGGCTTGGCTGAGGACTATCAGGTGGAGGATGTCTAACGAAGAAAGTGTCAATATTGAGAGGAGGACCTGAAGGCATGGAACACCTAGACAATCAGTGAAAAATGAGAACAGCGAGATAGATTGAGCTCCTAACTACAGTCGGACATTACCGGGATAGAGTCGTAAATATTTTGTGTGAATGCCGTTCCTGTGTTAAAAGGGACAATTCATTTTCTCGATGAATCCATTGTATTGATCCAGCGCATCATTAAAAGAATGTGTGAGTACTGTTGTTTAGGATGGCGTCGGTTGATTCTTCGCATTACAGTTCGATAGTTCACGTGAGCTTATTATTGCTTCAACGTTGACGTTGCCAATTTGATAATTGCGGGAGTTGCGTTGTGGCAGATGTGGTGGCATCGATCCGGTGCTCAAGATATTGATTATCAAGTAAATTATTGTCAAGATAACCCCTACCAGAATAGTCGAAAGTGAAGAACGCATAAAGATGAATGCACACCATAACTCAAAGTAACGCACGGTGCAACACGGGAAATGAAAGAGCACAGGAAGATGCGGTGCTTAAATATGTCGGCCAAATTATGAACTGAGTCAGAAAACAGAGCAGGAATTCATAAGGAATAGTGTTATTCTTAAAATATCGGAGCAAGGTAAGAGAAACATTATAACGCATATTGTTATATACCGTTGTATGGACACATACAAGAGAGCTGACGTGCCTAAAAATGTACGAACGCCACAATATTCACGGCGATAGTTGCACGTCACAGAAAGAACACACTATTATTTATACTACACGCACCATTTGTAGCATACTAAAGAACACGACACTGCATTAATGAAGAAACGCTGATATAAACAGTCAACCTACTTCGGGATCAGACAGTCATCATACTGTGAACATTCTTTTACACGGATATACTGCACACGTCATTGCGGACAAATTGTAAGACATACAGGACAGTTCACAAATCAGTCAACTTACTCTGGACTTTGAATACACAACTACATCTAATCACTACGGGTATCATACGTCCAGATACCTACTTCAACTGGTCAACCAGGATTTATCTCGTTAAGGCCAGTACATTTGCTGTTTGTTGTTATATAACTGTGGTCTGTTTGGGTGTCTAATATATAACATATTTTTTTCTTCCGATAGCCGACTCCGTAGTTGTTTAATAAAGTTATTTACTGACGGCTTGTCAGCTTGTGACAAATATATTTTTTGTGACGAACTTGCGATTCGTTGGTAATATATTATTTTTTTTTTTTTCGCGTTGTACCGTTAGGCATTTACATTCCGTATTCTATCACGTCTCCTTATTTATATGTGATTAAATATTATGTAGGTATGTCACTTCGTAGTTCGTTATCGTAATAGCGTCATTGTTGTGTCAGTATATTCTTTATATTGAATATATATTTTACTACTAATTTCTAGTATTTACATTTATTAACACTTAGGACATTTTTATCGCATTAAGATTGCTGAATTTCTGTTGCTGAATTATTGTTGAGTTGAAGTTGACAACGATTGTGGTTGGATATTACGTACTATATTTTATATGTACTTCCATATTGTCTGTTTCTTTTGTATTCTTTGCACACTCCTATATCATATTTCAGCTAGATAAGTTATTGCACAGGTAGGACAAGATGTCGATATTTCAAGACTACATGAAGATAGGTAAGACGTTGGGTTTAACCGGTTCAGAACTCAGGAATTTTGCAATACAAAAAACTGAAAAATTGGAGAATTTGGTAAAGGAGCAGAAAAGGAAGCAGGGACAAAGATATGAAACAAGCACTATGTTCATCATTGACGACGACGAAAACATAGAAAACTCGCAATTAGAACAGATCACACAAACTGGTGACGAAAACGATATAACTCAAATGTGTGATAACACAACGATAAAGAATTGCGAATACCAAGATTTGCACAAAGTAAATGAACCCAAACATGAAGAAATAACTGATACTCAAAAACAAATCAAACGTGATTACATGTCTCTCAATGACATTTTTCTAAAACATCCTAAAAAGAGAGTAAAGGTTACACGTACTCAGTACAAACAACAGATACAACATACTAAAGTGTTGCCTAAACAACGGCAATGGAATTTGATAACAATAATGATTGCTCAGATCATAACTTTAGCGAAGTCAACCATGATACAGGTTGAATATGTTGTCATAAAGACATATTTTCGTTCAAAAATATATGTTATGTGCAACAGTACATACATATACGCACAGCTCAAGGAACATTGTACAAACGGTTTCTTACGAACAAAAAGACATATCGTGAACATGCATACAAGGGGCAAGAAATATATTACAAACGTACACACAGAAGTCAGGAGGTGTATTACACACATACACGCTGAAGTTAAAAAGTATGCCACAAACATGTACGCACAATCAAAGAAATACATTGCTTGCGGCATTGCAACTATCTACTCACAAGTCAAGAAACTTATAGGTTGGTTAACAGAAACCAAGAAATACACCACAAACATTTGTACGCAAATCAAAACAAAGGTTGTAAACGTTAGCGTGTGGGTAAAGATATACTTTACGAACTTGATAAGTAAATACAAAGAACATTACAGAAAACAAAATACACTTATCTTTGCTTACTTGTCTCACTTCTGGTACAGATTTACCAAACATACCTCATTGCAGCGTACGCATTACAGAGGATACACAAGACTGAAAACAATTACATTGTTCCAATCAACAAAGTTACAATGTACAAATATTGGCATGAGTGCAGAAGAGAGATTCTACAGATTTGAAAGAAAGAAAGAAAGAAAGAAAATGAATGAAAGAAAGAATAAAAGGAAAAATAGAAAAATAAAATGGGATGAAAGTGTTAGGTTTATATCAACACATAATACACTACAGACACATTAGGGTCTTACAAAAGAAGTTGTTCTGAATTTCGCCGATATAAGGCTATACTTTTCAGAATTTGCCACACTATCTCTGTTATACCTTATTTTACAATCTGATGATAGCAAACGTAATCCTATTCTCTACTTTAGCTATCACATTGCTGGTTAACGTTATCACTAGCATTATCAATCTGAATATTAATTGATTTAAATATTTATTATTGTTGAATCCGAATATTATATTATATTTCTTATTTATTTCGTAGAAGTTCTTACGGATTATTATTCTGTGAAAGTCTACAATGTTAAGATCTGCCAAATTCTAGACGATGATAACATTCTTAAAGATCTTCTTAGTCGTCTCTAAAAAAAAATTATGTGTGTTATATTTTCTTACTTATTGTCTGCGTTCGTATTTGGATTTTCGTTAGGCTGATTAACATATGTTGCATACATTCACCCAGGTAGATTACTGTTGAAAACAACAAATTGCGAATTATGTGAAATTTATTAGTGTTATATCGGATATGTACATGGTTTGTTCAATTCGTTCTTTGGCAGGGACATTGTTCGCCATGACAAGTGACACTGCACAATCGAGTGTGATTGACCATGTGCGCTGTAATTGATGAACTATACCTGAACATTTCTGGATTATCGGAAATCGTTTGTATTTCTAAAATAATGTTATGTCATATTATTACAGCATATTCGCGGTAAACAGTGATAGTTATAGTGCTATTTCGTGGATCGAAACCTGACTATTGATTAGAGTGTATGTGTTGAACACTGATACAGTAAATGAGAATAGACACGGTTTTCGTCGCGAAACGACATATGTCAATATTAATTGTACCCTTGTGATCACTACTTGAGTAACATTATTCATTTCATTAATTAATTATTAATTTATTGCTAAAGCGTAGCATAGAATTATATATATATTTTCTTTTATATAATTTCAGTTCATAAAGTTAAGTAGTTACATATTCTTATTATTATTGTTTATATTTGGTACTTAATGATGATGAGTCATAGGTTTTCAATTTTACTGTGATCGCTATTGCCAAGTATAGCCACCACATTATGAAATACGCCGTTATATGATATTGTCACTCGGTCATTATTGCCACACCTACACAAAGGGTTTATGATGACGTCTCTAAGGAGCATTTACCTCGATTACGCCTAAAATTATGACGTCATAATACTAATACCTCACCTACCCGTTTAATGAGATTGAGATTCTTGACATAGCACAGATGGTTACAAGACACTAGTAGATGCAACTGGTACCTGTTTATTCCTCACGTCCCCTTACTCCAGGTTTTGACCTAGAGAAGGACGCTTGTCCTTAGGGACAAATGAGGGACTGATCTTTATGATTAGTTAGTACAGCCTCCCCATGGGCTGTATACACGACATCTACCGTTGGTGTGTAGGTTGGAGGGCTTGCCCGTTATATATTAATTTTTTTTATTTTGTGGGTAATCGATAGGTATCCATAGCATCTTGCTAGTCCCATAAAAGTCATTGTGTCTGCACTGCTATGTGTCAGGTTAATTCTCTTGATGTAAAAAATGATTACATCATTTTAAAAGGGAGGGGGGCATACTGCCACATTGCGTTTAGACATAATGACATCATCGGAAAAAGCGGTAGAAAATCATAGAGGAAAACACCACAAGAAACTGTTGATAAAGAACACAAAGGAGTGACGTCAGTTATCAACAGAAAGGACAAGGGAGAGGACCTTGTGTGATTCGGCTGAAGCGCGACATATTGTGTGAAGCCCGTGTTCGTTTGGAGATTTGGTTGTGAGAAGGCAAAGGCTTGGCTGAGGACTATCAGGTGGAGGATGTCTAACGAAGAAAGTGTCAATATTGAGCAGGAGGACCTGAAGGCATGGAACACCTAGACAATCGGTGAAAATGAGAACAGCGAGATAGATTGAGCTCCTAACTACAGTCGGACATTACCGGGATAGAGTCGTAAATATTTTGTGTGAATGCCGTTCCTGTGTTAAAAGGGACAATTCATTTATTCTCGATGAATCCGTTGTATTGATCCAGCGCATCATTAAAAGAATGTGTGAGTACTGTTGCTTAGAATGGCGTCGGTTGATTCTTCGCATTACAGTTCGATAGTTAACGTGAGCTTATTATTGCTTCAACGTTGACGTTGCCAATTTGATAATTGCGGGAGTTGCGTTGTGGCACCTGGGAGGCTGTAGCCTGAGACCGAAATTCGTGGCGTGCATCATTACGCAAGGGTGCAGTCATATGTGAGGCAACCAGGACTGCAAGAGCTGTGAAGAAAAGGCAGGACAGAAAAACCACTGCAGGAAATCCTCCTCCAGAAACGCCAAGCATTCTTTGCCCACATTGTCAAAGAACATTTCGAGCCAAAATAGGCCTTATCAGCCATCTTAGAACCCACGGCTCCATACCTTCAACCCCACTGGATGAAATGAATGGTCATCATCATTCTTGATGGACAAATAACAACAGTGGCAACTATGGGGATGGACATCATCATCATCATGTACCCCGCAAAGTGGCGTAAATTCTGATTCCCATTCCAATTCAACAAAAATAACCAACTTCAAATTCGATCTCGTCTAACCTGCTTTTTCAGCGGTGGTTATTGTTGAGAGCCGTGGTTGTGTGGACTGTTAGTCCTAATTCGTACTGGTTATACTGGTTCCGCTATGTTACTTCGGATAAATTTATTTTGTGCTATCTGGTTGTTTTCTTTGTCTTGTGTTGGTCCTGGTAAAGACCGGTCCTTGGTTGGGCCTACTGGGGCACGCATTCTCTCGTTTGTTGGCTTCTTTTCTCTGTTAGCACTGCTACGTGCTTGTCGCTTCTTGTGTTATTCTCATCGGGGCTAGTCCCGGTCATGCCAGTCCTCATAAGGACTCGATGTAGGCAAAGGCAGAGCATTCAAGTGCAAGTCTCAAGTTGTCCCCCTGGTCAGCGGCCCGAACTCCTTTACGTTTGAGTTTTAGGCGGTTCATACGGTTACAAATGAAAACCTTAAAATGTAAAGATGGTCGGTAATATTGGTTGCTGTGGATATGGCTTGGTGTCATTCGTTGATAAATGGTGGGTAGAGATTATTAGTGCTCTTTAGAGGGTCGTATTGGTATATACAGTATTATCATACGGGTTACAAATGAAAATCTTTAAAAGTAAAGATGGTCGGTATTATTGGTTGTAGTGGTTGCGACATATTAGTTGTTATATACGGTGGTTATAGGTTGTTAGGGGGTGGATAGTGGTTATTAGTGATATGTAGAGGGTTGAGTTGTATACACACTATTAGCATACGGGTACAAATGAAAACCTTTAAAAAGTACAGATGACCTGTATTATTGGTTGTAGTTGGTATGACTTAGTGAAATTAGATGTTAAGGGATGGGTGAGTGGATGGGTAGCTAGATATGTGCTCGAACATTAACACCATAGGATTTCAGATCGGTAAAGGAAAACCTCAAAGCTCTCTCTCTCTCTCTCTCTCTCTCTCTCTCTCTCTCTCTCTCTCTCTCTCTCTCTCTCTCTCTCTCCCCTTGTGTCTATACGGGTCTTTGTTTCGTTCCCCAGAAACCCATTTCCAAGACCAATATTTGTTCTCAGTCTTGTCTGGTCAGTGCCACACTTCACAGCCAGACAAAACGACAGATTCTATGTACCACTTCAACATTCAAATAAGAAAATATGTTAACCAAAAGGGGAAAAATAGCGGTCAAACTTATAAATATCTTGGCCAAACTTATGAAAAGTAGGAAACATTGTTAACCAAATGTGAAAAAATATCCCCCAAAGAGAGACATATCTCAACTAAACTTATATTTAAAAAAAATAAAATAAAATAGATCACCCAAACTTATGTTGAGAAAAAAAAAAAAAACCAAATCCGTATTCTATATTGGAACTGTGCCAGTGTAAAACAACGGGGCTCTATTTTAGAAACCCTAGTTTACAGGAACGACATTGTAGCACTCTAGGAGACGAGACTGGGCGATCAGCTACTCCGAATTGCCGGCTTCAAATGTTTCTACAACAGACAATATCTGGGAATGGCCATTCTCGTTCGCGACAGCATGGTGGCGTCAGAGCTAGACATGTCCAGTTGGGACAGTGACGATATACAAATACAGGCGTTGAGAGTTCATTCCAGTATAACATTCAGGGATGTCTTATGCCCGCAATACGAGTATGGACGCCCAGAAGTGGCAGTGCTTAAGTGGCATATTAGGCCACGAGAGAAATGTTATTTTCTGTGGTGACTTCAACGCTAAAGGCAGATCATGAGGAAACATTTCCTCCAATACACAAAGGGAGGAGCTCGAGACTGCACTAGAAACCATTGACCTGGTTTGTATCAACAGTGGCTGTGTCACCAGGACAGCAAGCCGTCCAGGCGATGAGGACAGTGCTATTGATCTGGCGCTAGTTTCACCTTCACTCACTACAGTGTGTAGATGGGTGTCCTAGGACACCACTGCAGCGACCACCACCCTTGCATCATATTGGTGGAGAAAGGAAGAACCGGGCAGCACAAGCTAAAGTTAAAGACTTTCCAGTATGACAGTACAGGGCAAGATGTGGTGAGTAAAATAAGACGTGACAAGCGCAGAAAGTTTCAGGGCAGGAAAAAAAGCTGGGAGCAGCCACCGTGGTGGAATTTCGAGGTGGAGAAGGCTTGGGTGGATAAGCGTAGTGTTGTAAGGAGATGGCAAAATGCCAAGAAGAACAGAGCTGGTCATCCTAGTCCCTGCATGCACTTAGAAATAGAGATGCACACAAAAGTAAGCTATTTCAAGAAACTGGTCAAGGTGGTTAAAAGCGAAAAATGGGCAGAGGTGTGTCAAAGTGTAAGCACAGACAAGTCACTGAAATTGTTCTGGCGACTACATAAAAGCATGAGTGGTGTAGTCAAGAATAAGAGCATTTCTGACTTCCAAGGTGCTGACCTCATCTGGCAGAGGACTGACGAGGACAAGGGCAAAGCCCTCTTTGAACGCTATCTTGAGCAGAGCAACCAGACAGACATGGGAGGCCGAAATCTGGCCAAGGAGGTCACCTCAGATAGATGCAAGGCCCAGAACACTTCGGATAAGGGCACAGTGACAGTGAAAGAAATCAAGGCTGTACTTCGGCGATCAAAAAACAGCGCTCCAGGTCCTGATGGCATAAGATACGACGACATCAATAGGTGTACCGACAATGAACTAGAGAAACTAGCAGACATGTACAACAACAGTATAGGGAGTGCTAGCATCAAGGAGGAATGGTTACACAGCTATCTGATTCCCTTGCCGAAGCCTGACAAAGACCACAAAAAAATTCAGGGATATCGAATTATAACCATGCAGAATACAATAGGCAAGCTGCTGGAGAAGGTAATTGCCAGGAAGATATCAAGCCAGCTAGAGAGGCAAGGTGTTTTCCCACATACCCTGGGTGGGTACCGTCCAAAAAGAGAAACCTGGACCAATGCAGCAGTCTTTGCCCATGATGTCTATGAAGGTTTCCACTCAGGCATTGAAACCTTTGCTGCAGCGATTGATCTTGAGGACGCATACAACAGAGTACCATTGGATTTTTTAATGTTTCAGCTTCTTGAACTAAAAGTAAGTCCATTCCTCCTTAGTTGGATCGCTGCTGCCCTCTTCCAACGGAAAGTAGTTTTTAGATGTGGCAGTTGGACTTCGGAACCAACAACAATATATCCTGGCCTACCACAGGGATCACCATTATCTCCGGTACTGTTCAACGCCTACACAGTGAGAATCACCAGTGAGCAGATCACTGGACCTGGCAGGACATTGTCATATGCCGATGATGTTTTAGTGTATCGTCAGGGTAAGGATAGAGAGCAGGTTGCTGTGGAACTACAAACCGAACTCAATCGCATAAGTACTTGGTGTGATGAAGCTGGGGCAATGGTCAACCCAACAAAGGCAACAGTGATTTGGTTCTCGTTGAATAATCATATTGTCAACACTCCAACACCAACTGTAATGCTGTGTTCAGAGACGGTGGAAAGAACGCAGGCAATGAATTACCTAGGGATACGGTTTGATCGAGGTCTTGCTTATAATGTACACATAGACCATGTGATAACAAAGGCCAAGCGGGGTTTGGCTGCGATGCGGGTGATGGCGGCAGCAAACTGTGAGCAGCGCCATCTATGTCTTCTGTACGAGGGGTTGGTCATGTCTGTTTTGGAGTATGCAATGGCAATCCTGACTCTCAGCCATAAGCAGATAGAAAGGATGGAAAGGATACAGAATGAAGCTATGCGCATTATTCTTGGATGTACAAGAGATACAGCATGCAGGGCGATGCGCTACCTTCTTGATTTTCCAACCATTGAAGAGAGAATACAAGTCTGCAGGGCACGCGCCTACCTCAGAGTTAACGCAAACACACAACATCCACTGCATAGTGAAATTAGGAAGGTGAAGGGCAGCAGGTTAAAAAGAGGACGGTCGTGGATGGGTCAAGCCGAAGACATTCTTCAACAGGTGTGTTCACTTGAGGACTTAGAACCTGGCGAGGAGTGGGTGCAAGTGCCAACAGACTTCTGCACATCCTTTTCAGTTTGCATCCAACTAGATAGGAAATGCAGACAAGAAAATCCGGCTGCTGTGGAGGCTGAAGTACAAGCGTTGATTTTCGAGAATTCGCTAGACGGTGACGCGGTCATCTACACAGATGGGTCGGTCGTCCTACATGTGAGAAGCTCATGGGCCTTTACAGCTCGGGCCGGAGGGAGAATTGTGAAGGAGGACTCTGGTGCTTTCACTGAAACCACAAGTAGCCTGACCATGGAAGTCATGGCAGTAAGTAAAGCAATAACATGGCTCGAGACACAGACATTCACTAGGGCTTGTTTCCTTAGCGACTCAATGAACATGATCAAGAGGATAGAGGAGGGGTCGATCCGAAGAGAATGGTTGCTGCCTCTGGAGCGGTCTCGGCTGACAAAGATTAGTTTTATCTTCGTGCCAGGGCATGCGGGAGTACAAGGAAATGAGCGAGCTGACAAGCTCGCAGGTGAAGCTACTGTGGAGGGTGGACGCGCCATGAACCAGGCTGACATTCTGAATGCTCTACGAGAAGTAAGACTTTTGCGAGAACCAAGTGATGACTGTGAATCTACAACAATTGCCAGACTGCGAGAGCAGCAAATTAAAAGAGGGGTGTCCAAACAAGAACACTACGCAGGAAGCCAAAGAAGATTGATAAACCAACACAGAACTGGCGTCATTAGCCGCTACACGCTGCGGGATTTGCTGAGGAGGGGATCCGAGCACTTATGGACTGAATGGTTCGATGTGCAATGAGGATGATCTGTCGATTAACTAACTAACCCAAACTTATGAAAAGTAGGAAAATTGTCAGCCAAATTGGCAAAAGTTAGGCCAAATACAGAAATATCGCACCCAAACTTTTGAAAAGTAGGAAAATTATTAACTAAATGGGAAAGATATTGACCAAGTAGGAAAATGTATTAGTCAAAGAGAAATAATATTGAACAAGTAACGAAATATATCGTTCAAACTTATGAAAAGTAGGAAGCTTTGTTAACCAAATGTGAAAAATATCACGCAAAGAGACAAATATCTCGTCCAAACTTATAAAAAGTATGAAAAGTGTCGGCCAAATGGGAAAAAGTTAGGCCAAATACAGAAATATCTCACCCAAACTTATGAAAAGTAGAAAAATATGTTAGCCAAAGTGAAAAAAAACCTAGGTCTAGTAGGAAAATTACGTTAGCCAAATGTGAACATTGTCGGCAAAATACAGAAATATCTCAACCAAACGTATAAAACATGGGAAAATTGTTAACCAAACGGGAAAGATATTGACCAAGTAAGAAAATATGTTAGTCACAGAGGAAACATTTTGGACAAGTAACGAAATACACCGTTCAAACTTATGAAAAGTAGGAAAATGTGTTAACCAAATGTGAAAAAATATCACTCAAAGAGAGAAATATTTCAATTACACTTATAAATAGATCAGCCAAAGTTATGAAAAGTAGGAAAATTGTCAGCGAAATGGTAAAAACGTTAGGCCAAAATACAGAAATATCTCAGCCAAAATTATGAAAAGTAGGAAACTTTGTTAGCCAGAGGGGAAAAAACTAGGTCAAGTCGGAAAATATGTTATCCAAATATGAAAAATTTCGGCCAAATACACAAATATCACGTTCACACTAATGAAAACTAGGAAAAATTGTTAACCAAATAGGGAAGAAATATTGGTCAATTAGGAAAATGTTTCAATCAAAGGGAGAAATATCACAGCCACATTTATAAAAGGTAGGAAAATGTGTCAAACAAATGGTACAAAAATGTCGGCCAAATACAGAAATATCTCAACCAAACATATAAAAACTAGAAATTTTTTTAACCAAATGGGAAAGATATCGACCAAGAAGGAAAATATGTTAGCCAGGGAGGGAAAATCTAGGTCAAGTAGGAAAAGCTGTTACCCAAATATGAAAAATATCGGCCAAATACAGAAACATCTCATCCACACCTATGAAAACTAGGAAAATTTGTTAGCCAAACAGGAAAAATATTGGCCAAGTAGGAAATCTTGTTAATCAAATGTGAAAAAAATATCAGCCAAAGAGAGAATTATCTCGTCCAGACTTATAAAAAGTGGGAAAATATGTCAACCAAAGGGGAAAAATACAGAAATACAGCCAAATACAGAAATATCTCAACTAAATTTATGAAAAGTTGGAAACTTTGTTAACCAAAATGTGAAAGATATTGACCAAGTAGGAAAAATGTGTTAGTCAAGGAGGAAAACTATTGAACAAACAACGAAATACATCGTTCAATCTTATAAAAAGTAGGAAACTTTGTTAACCAAATGTGAAAAAAAAATATCAGCCAAAGAGAGGAATATCTCGTGCAAATGTATAAGTAGGAGAATTGTCAGCCAAATGGGAAAACAATATCGATCAAATACATAAATATCTCACCCAAACTTATGAAAAGTAGGAAACTTTGTTAGCCAAACGGAAAAAACCTAGGTCAAGTAGGAAAATCTGTTAGCCAAATGTGAAAAATGTCGACCAAATACAGAAATATCTCGTCCACACTTATGAAAACTAGGAAAATGTGTTAGTCAAAGAGGAAAAATATTGGCCAAGTAGGAAAATTTGATAGCTACATGTGAAAAAATATCAGCCAAAGTGAGAAATATATAAACTAAACTTATAAAATGTAGGAAAATTTGTTAGGCAAAATGGAAAAAAATGTTGGCCAAGTACAGAAATAACGCGTCCACACATATAAAAAGTAGAAAAATGTGTTAACCAAAGGAGAAAACGTCGCTCAAATACAGAAATAGCTCGTTCAAACTTATAAAAAGTATGAAAATTTGTTAACGTAATGGGAAACAATCTTGGCCAAGTAAGAAAATGTGTTAGCCAAATGGGAAAAGTATTGACCAAGTAATGAAATACATCGGCCAAATGTTTGAAAAATCAGAAACATTGTTAACCAAAGGTGAAAAAAATATCGACCAAAGAACTAAACTTATTTGGTTTTTTTTTAAATAGGAAAATTTGTCAGCCAAATGGGAAACAGGTCGGCCAAACACAGAAATAGCTCAACCAAATTTATAAAAAGAAGGAAAAAGATTGACCAAGTAACGAAATATCTCGACAAAACTTAAGACATGTAGGAAAATTTATTAGCAAATAGGAAAAATCTTGGCCAAGTAAGAATGTTTGTTAACCAAATGGGAAAAATATGGTATACGTAACGAAATAGCTCGTCCACACTTATGAAAAATAGGAAACTTTGTTAACCAAAGATGAAAAATGTTGACCAAAATAGGAAATATCGCATCAAACTTATGAAAATTAGGAAACTTTGTTAACCAAATGTGAAAAATAGTTGTCAAATAAAGAAATAGTGCGCCTAAATTCATTTTGAAAAAAGTAGGAAACTTTGTTAACCAAAGGCAACAAATATTGACCAAGTAAAGAAATATCTCAGCCAAATTTATGAAAAGTTTGAAACTTTGTTGACCAAAGCGAAAATGTTGGCCAAATTTCATCCAAACGTATTAAAAAGTAGGAAAATTTGTTAAACAAAGCGAAAAATAGTTGGCCAAAATTCATCCAAACTTATAAAAATTAGGAAACCGTGTTAACCAAATGCGAAAAATTTCAACCAAACTTATAATAAGTAAGAAACTGTGTTGACCAAATGCGAAAAATGTCAACCAAACTTACAAAAAGTAGGAAACTTTGTTAAACAATTGTGAAATTTTTGGTCAAGTAAAGAAATATTTCATCCAAATTTATGAAAAGTGGGAAATTTTGTTGGCCAATGTGAATAATTGTGGCCAACTTTCAACCAAACTTAACCATATTGCAACCAAACTTATAAAAAGTACGACACTTTGTGAACCAAATATGAAACATTATGGCTGAAGTCCAGCCAAACTTATAAAAAGTATGAAAATTTCTTAACCAAAAAGGGAAAAAATATCTTACGTTGTCATTTCACATCCACAATAGTGTCAAGTCTCCAACACACCAGCAGTGTCTGTTATGAAGTCGACCTTTTCTTAAAATCACGCCTGCCTTATTGACCCCTTTGAGCAAACAAAGGCATTGGTAGCACAGAGTTGGTAGGAAGATTGTGTTGTAAAGTACTTTCTTAGTAGTTATTGATACATGTTTGTTCTTTAGTATTGGTGCCATTTGTCCAATGAGTTGATTTGCCTTATTGCACCTATTTTCGATCTCGTCTTCTGATCTGCCATTTGATGATATTATACTTCCTAGGTATTTGAAACTCTTTACTTGTTTCAAGGGATGTTCGTTTATGTGAATTGTTGCTGTTTGTTCTTCTTTAGTTATAGTCATTACCTCTGTTTTGCTTGTGCTAATTTTCATGTTATGTTCCCTACACATTTTCGTTTAGACTATTCATGTGGTCTTGTAATTCAGCTTCTGATTTTGCTATTAGTGCTTGGTTGGCCGCAAACAGGAGTTCTCTAATAGTTAGATTTGCAGATGGTTCTTCTTCTGTGTTCTCGTCATGCGGTATTCTTGCTGTCTCTGCTTGGCTGGTTTCTTTACATATGTTGTCTATATATGTTATGAACAAGATAGGGGACAGGACACAACCTTGTCGTACTCCAGATCTTATGGTGAAGGGTTCTGAGTGTCCTCCAGTTGCTCTCACTATGCATTCACTGTTGTTGTATAAACTTCTACATAGGTTTGTTAGATGTGTACTCACTCCATATTGTTTAAGGATTTCCCACAGCTTGTTTCTATCTACTCTATCAAATGCCTTTTCTTGGTCGACAAAGGCTAAGTAGAGTGTTTCATTGAATTCGATTTATTTTTCTATAAGTTGTCTAAGAGCAAAAATGGCGTCTGTGCATCCTTTGTTTTTCCTAAATCCAAGTTGCGTTTCGCTTAGCGGGGTTCTAAAGTAGTTCGTAATCTTTTTTCAAGAATTTTGCAAAATATTTTCCCAGTATGAATCAACAGTGAAATGCCTCTTTATTGCGTGTAATCTCTTTTGCTGCCTTTGTTTTTCCAAATTGGGAAAATTATGGCGTTTCCCCAGTCTCGTGGTGTCTGTTGTTCTACCCAAACATGGTTGAATAGTCTATGTAGCCAAGCTGTTCTTACTTCTCTTGCTGCTTTAATTAGTTCATTTGGTATTTCATCCTGTCCCTGTGATTTGTTCAATGGGGCTAATCTGATGGCTTCTATAATTTCGTCTTTTAGTATGTCTGGTTCTAGTTCTTCGGAGACATCTGTGTAGGTCTCTTGAATTTAGTCCGTCAATACTTCTTAGTATTTCTACGAGCAGTATGAAGATCCCCTGCCGGCTTGCTAGGCCAGTCGCAGGTTTAGGACACTAATCTGACCACAGGGAGTACATCCTTTATGGCGAGCCATAGCCCCGTTATCCCATGACACTCGCGGGTCATGGTTGCCCGGTCTGCACCACGTGGAGGTGGGGGGTTTTTTACTT
>JACEFZ010001588.1:0-25000 GCA_014155875.1 Cepaea nemoralis
AAAAAGGTAACGGCAAAGCACACCCTAGTTCACTTCTAATTACTAAGCTAAAGCTCGATTAACTTATACAAATCTATGGTAGTCCATGAATTGAAATACAAACGCACATCAGCACCACTGTCCCCATCGCCTCTACAAAATTAGGGGCATAGTATTTCTCTACGTATAAAGGAGGCATAGAACAATTCTCCTTCTAGATGGAATAGTTGGTCTCACACTAAACCCAAAAAAAAAACAGTTCCCACTATTTTAACCTTGGTTCCAATTCTCCGTTCTTTTTGATGTTCATACATCAACAATCGAATTTGCCGTTACTTCACATCAAAGGTTTGTGAAATCGCTTATTCGCTCTTGTCCGCTCTTTCCCCGTTTCCTCTGCTAATCCCCGTTTTTCCCCACTCATCGTACATCAAACATTTCCAACTCTTTGATCAGAACTTCGTGTTCTCCAAAAACCCTATCGTAGCAATCTCGCTCAATTTAAGTTTTGATCCTGTGAAATCTTCAGTCAATGACCCTTATAAACAACTGTATCGGTCTTCTAATACCTTCGTCAAGTCCGTCCTCTGTCCTCACTCAAGACTGAAGTGCTCGATTTTTTTTTTCTGACTAAAGGTCAATAACGTCCCATCCTCAAACATTGCAAGTATTTTTCTATTTTAGTTTATCGTGGAATCGATAACTCTCAGTATCCGTGACAGTGTTGACGGCCCCCAAGTTTCACTGGTAGTAATGCCGGAAGATGTTACAGACGCAGTTCGTAATCCCGCATACCGCGTTCTAAACACAGATTTGGGCGATTTGACAGCAGGCCGCCTTACGTTCCTTTTTTTAAAAAAATGAAATGGTCTTTTTAGTATGGGTCCCGGTCGTTCAGAAGCAATGGAAAACTACTGAAAGTAAAAGTGTCCAGGAATCATAAACAGCCAAAAATGCTGGGGTTGACTTCTACGTCCTGTAAAGGGTATACAACATAAAGTTTTTAAAGTCAGTGTTAAACAAGGCGGAGTTTCTTCTTCGGCGTGGTTAGAGAGGTCCAAGGCCGCACTCGCTGGTCGCTCATATGGGATGATGATTAACTCAGCGTTTCTATTTGCTTCGCTATTGAAAATCTCTCATATCGCAAAAGCGAGGCTATTATAGCGACATGAGCTTCCCACTGTTAAACAAAAACAGAATAACAGAGTGAGAATAAAAATATAGAATGAATGAACAAAATTTGGATTATAAATGGTACCGACATCATAGTTACTCACTGAGTTGGAGTTTTATGCTTCTCTTGTTGTTTTAAATCTAGCCCCCATCTTCATTTGTCCTCTCTTTGCTTTCCGTTGTGACATAGGTCCTAAACCAACTCGCCCCAAGCCGTCACATTCTTAGTTATACCAAGCAGCTCTATGCATGTCCTCTCTGTACTATTTATTTCTGTCTTTGCTTGAGTATTTAGGTCTTCCTACCCCACTCCACACCATCTCCTCCCCCCCATGGATTCCAATCAAAAGACTTTCTAGATATACCTATCTCAGCATTTTGTTAAAGGGACATAAGACCATAACAGTAATTATTTTTAAAGGGGGATTACAAAACATATCAAAAAATGTATAATATTATTTAAATAACTTAGCAAATTTAATTAACTTTTTCAAGCATTTTAGTGGAAATATTTAGAATTTTTGGATCTAAGAAAAAGGGTGAAACGTTTTGTCGTTTTTTTATCCCCCTAAAATCCTTTTTTATAATTTGGGACGATTGCCAGACCTTTGTCTACACTCCCCCTTTATGTTTTCTAATCACTATCTCTCTCTATCTCTCTCTCTCTCTCTCTCTCTTTTATTCCTTCATAACATACCCCGACAACAGTTTCCTCAAACAATTAATAGAGTATTTAAAGCTGAAAACTATGTCAGGTGGAGGTATTGAATGTGTATATGTAATCTTAGGTGTAGTCTATTGTGTGTGCGAGATAGGACTCTGTATGTCTATGTTCCGCATCCCATCTCTCATCCGTATACGGCCATTCGACAACACACCACACATATGTGGATAGCTCTCACCCGGGGATGCTCCTCTCCGACTGAGTCTGGACGTATTCCAATATCTTGAAATTTTTTCAGTCTGATCACCACGGAATAATGAGATTACAGTAAGTCCATGAATACTACAGATTCCCAATTCAGGAAGTTAATAAAATCCCTTACTGAATGCACACCAACACTGTCTACCACTGTATATATATATATATATATATATATATATATATATATATATATATATATATATATATATATATATATATATATATATATATATATATATATATATATATATATATATATATATATATATATATGTCCGACACACTGTCTCCAGTTAGTTAATTAACAATTTTTGTAGGCATGGAAACTGTTCGTGAATTATCCATTGTTTCTTTTATATTAGTACAAAGTGCAAATATATGTAGTTATGTCGCTCTGCCTTCAGAAAATTAACGTCCTTTCCACTGCTTTCTTAACCTGGATATTATTTATTTTCAGAGTTCCTCTATTGGCGATTAGTTATCTCTGCCCACGAGTAGTAAATTTCTATAATCTTAGTTGTTATGGTGAGGTAATTTATCTCTGCACAAGTGAAGTGCCTTTTTTTATCTTCTCTGGGTATGTCAGGAGACTTTTCGTAGAACCTGTGGGAGATAGATAACCAGGTGATATCAGCCTGCCTCAGACTAATTCTTATGTGAGAGTATGCCTCCGGCCGTACTCCGACGTTACCGAACGATACTCTGACATAAGATATATGAGTCCACTAAATTCTAGACGATTAGATAAAAGAAGGAAATGGTAACGGCAAAGCACAGACACCTAGTTCACTATGCTAGATTACTAAGCTAAAGCTCGATTAACTTATACTATCTATGGTAGTCCATGAATTGAAATACAAACGCACATCAGCACCACTGTCCCATCGCCTCTACACAATTAGGGGCATAGTATTTCTCTACGTATAAAGGAGGCATAGAACAATTCTCCTTCTAGATGGAATAGTTGGTCTCACACTAAACCCAAAAAAACAGGTTCCCAACTATTTATACCTTGGTTCCAATTCTCCGTTCTTTTTGATGTTCATACATCAACAATCGAATTTGCCGTTACTTCACATCAAAGGTTTGTGAAATCGCTTATTCGCTCTTGTCCGCTCATTCCCGTTTCCTCTGCTAATCCCCGTTTTCCCCACTCATCGTACATCAAACATTTCCAACTCTTTGATCAAGGACTTCGTGTTCTCCACAAACCTATCGTAGCAATCTCGCTCAACGTAGTTTGATCCTGTGAAATCTTCAGTCAATGACCCTTATAACAACTGTATCGGTCTTCTATACCATTCGGTCAATGACCGTCACTCTGTCCTCACTCAAGACTGAAGTGCTCGATTGTTTTTTCTGACTAAAGGTCAATAACGTCCCATCCTCATACATTGCAAGTAATTTTTCTATTTTAGTTTATCGTGGAATCGATAAACTCTCAGTATCCCGTGACAGTGTTGACGGTCCCAAGTTTCACTGGTAAGTAATGCCGGAAGATGTTACAGACGCAGTTCGTAATCCCGCATACCGCGTTCTAAACACAGATTTGGGCGATTTGACAGCAGGCCGCCTTACGTTCCTTTTTTAAAAAATGAAATGGTCTGTTAGTATGGGTCCCGGTCGTTCAAGAAGCAATGGAAAACTACTGAAAGTAAACGTGTCCAGGAATCATAAACAGCCAAAAATGCTGGGGTTGACTTCTACGTCCTGTAAAGGGTATACAACATAAAGTTTAACGTCAGTGTTAAACAAGGCGGAGTTTCTTCTTCGGCGTGGTTAGAGAGGTCCAAGGCCGCACTCGCTGGTCGCTCATATGGGATGATGATTAACTCAGCGTTTCTATTTGCTTCGCTATTGAAAATCTCTCATATCGCAAAAGCGAGGCTATTATAGCGACATGAGCTTCCCACTGTTAAACAAATACAGAATAACAGAGTGAGAATAAAAATATAGAATGAATGAACAAAATTTGGATTATAAATGGTACCGACATCATAGTTACTCACTGAGTTGGAGTTTTATGCTTCTCTTGTTGTGTTTAAATCTAGCCCTCATCTTCATTTGTCCTCTCTTTGCTTTCCGTTGTGACATAGGTCCTAAACCAACTCGCCCCAAGCCGTCACATTCTTAGTTATACCAAGCAGCTCTATGCATGTCCTCTCTGTACTATTTATTTCTGTCTTTGCTTGAGTATTTAGGTCTTCCTACCCCACTCCACACCATCTCCTCCACCCATGGATTCCAATCAAAAGACTTTCTAGATATACCTATCTCAGCATTTTGTTAAAGGGACATAAGACCATAACAGTAATTATTTTAAGGGGCATTACAAAACATATCATAAATGTATAATATTATTTAAATAACTTAGCAAATTTAATTAACTTTTACAAGCATTTTAGTGGAAATATTTAGAATTATTTGGATCATAAGAAAAAGATGAAACGTAGTCGTTTTTTAAAGAATGTGTAAAAGTGATGGCTATAGTTTATGTGCATCAGAATTTAATAATGCATTCTGGTATTTTTTATTGATATTTCATTCTAAGGTTTTTTCTTTCTATGCTACTCATGCTTGTAAACGAATTCACTTAGAACATTTTGGCAAGGCCATTAAACGGCCGAACATCCTTAATATCGCCTCTTGGCTTAGGTGGAAGGGTAGATTCTGCACTTGATCGTGCTATGGCCACATGAAGAAGCGGTCACCGTAATGACACTATGCGGGACTTTGAAGAGCGGCTGTGACCCACGGGTAGAGTATCAACAGTGTGTGTAAAGGTGGTGACGTGGGTATGGTATGTGTCTAGTTGGTCATGTCTCGAAGTACACTTGTTCCTGAAGCGAGGTGCCGTCGTTATTTGGAGGTGGTAGGTTTGAATCGCTCAACGTTGGTAAGGTTGGAGAACTACATAAGAAATGGTGGTGAATAGGAATAATTTGGGTGGTCGAGGTCTTATGTCGAGGTCTGTGTGGTCTAGGGTTTGTGTTGAGGTCCGGGTGGTCGAGGCGTAAATTATCAACAGTGTGTGTGTGTGTGTGTGTGTGTGTGTGTGTGTGTGTGTGTGTGTGTGTGTGAATTTGGTGGAGTGGCATAGCTGTAGCTCTTCTTCTACTTATTCTTCTCCTCCCCCTACTCCTCCCCCTCCTCCTCTCTTCGTCGTCATCGTCGTCGTCGCCGCCGTCCCCGTCGTCGTCGTCGTCGTCGTGTCCTCCTCCTCCTCCTCCTCCTTCTCCTCCTCCTCCCAAGTCGATGCAGTTGAACTTAATTCCAGGGAAAATAGACATCGTCCATCGAGACAAATTGATCTAACAGACTATGCGATTAGCAGCATTTACCTAGTACACATCAGTGTGTGGAAATTGGTTCTGTACTTTTATGTAAAACCTAAGTTATTGAACAACTAATGCCAATGGGCAGAATTATATGTGTGAATAAATCTATACTTGGTTTCATATTCTTTAAAAT
This sequence comes from Cepaea nemoralis, assembly GCA_014155875.1. NCBI lineage: Eukaryota > Metazoa > Mollusca > Gastropoda > Stylommatophora > Helicidae > Cepaea > Cepaea nemoralis. The sequence goes on from JACEFZ010001588.1 coordinate 5,549, forward strand.
CATACAAACAACAAACACAAGATAGTCGATATAAATGTTGCCAAAAGCGATTCATTGATTACCAATACATAAAATGAGCAATGAAAATCAATGCTAGCGAGGGTATGGTCAGTCGTGAGTTAATTAATGTTCTTCTGCTTTTTTCTACCTCTTCTTTACTTGTTGTTTTTGTTGTTGTTGTTGTTGTTGTTGTTGTTGTTGTTGTTGTTGTTGTTGTTGTTGTTCTTCTTCTTCTTCTTCTTCTTCTTCTTCTTCTTCTTCTTCTTCTTCTTCTTCTTCTTCTTCTTCTTCTTCTTCTTCTTCTTCTTCTTCTTCTTCTTCTTCTTCTTCTTCTTCTTTCTTCTTCTTCTTCTTCGTCTTCTTCTTCTTCTTCTGTTTCTTCTTCTTCTTCTTCTTCTTCTTCTTCTTCTTCTTCTTCTTCTTCTTCTTCTTCTTCTTCTTCTTCTTCTTCTTCTTCTTCTTCTTCTTCTTCTTATTATTATTATTATTATTATTATTATTATTATTATTATTATTATTATTACTTTTCTTCCTCCTCCTCCTATTCTTCTTCGTCCTTCTCTTCATCTTCATCTTCTTCTATGTACAATTTTTTCTCCACTTCTTACAATTTTTGCGAGAATACTCACGACAATCATCAGTGTATCAACTGTGTGTAAAGTGTGGGGGATTGTTCTTATTAGTTTCAGTGATCATATATGTGTGTAGATGTGAGGATGTTTGTATGGGTGTGTATGTGAGGGATGTGGTGGGGGTAGGGGGGGGGTGTGGAATGTATGTGTGGAGGGGTTGTATGTGGGGGATGTGTATGGGTTCATGGTTGATGTGTGAAGGGATGTGTGTTCGGTGGGGGATGTATGTGTGTGTGAGAGATGTGTGTGTGTGTGTGGGGGGGGGGATATTTGGGAGGATTATTGGAAGTATGTTTGTGTTGGTGGGTTGGGGGTATGGGTAGGGAATGTATATTTGGGTGGGTGAATGGGTGTGTAGGAGATTATGTTAGTTGGTTGATGGGTGTGTAATGGGTGTGGGGGATGAGTGTGACGGGTGTCTGTGAATGGGATATTTCTGTGTGGGTGGGAGTGTGTGAGTGTGGATAGGGTAAGTGTGAGTGGGTGGAGGATGTTTGTGTGGGTGGTGAGGATGTTTGTAGGTGGGGATGTGTGGGTGGGTGGGGAGATGTGTGAGTGGATGAGAGATGTGTGGGCGGGGATGTGTATGAGGAATACATGTGGGGGATGTGTGCGTGGGGGGAATGTGTTTATGGGTGGAGTTTTGTGTGGGAGGGGAGATATGTGAGAGGTGGGGGAGGTGTGGGATGTGCAGGTGGATGATGGATGTATGTGAGGATGGGGGATGTGTGTTTGGCTGGGTGGTTGGGGTGTGTGTGGGTGGGAGGGTAGATGAGAGATGCATGTGTTGATGGGCGGGTGGGTGATGTGTGGGTGTGGGTGGTTGATGGATGAGTACGTGAGTGGGTGGATGTGTGTGAAAGATGAGTGTATGGTTGGGGGATGCGTGTGTTTGTGGGAAGATGTGTGTGAGCGGCGCATGTGTGTGGGTGGTGTATATGTGGGTGGAGGGGTGTGTGTGGGTGGGAGGTGTGTTTTTTTGGGTGTCTATGGGTGGGGGATATGTGTGGGCAGGTGGGGAGATGTGTTTGTGGGTGGGGAAGTGTGTATAGGTTGGGATGTGTAGTTGAGAGGTGACGGATATTGGTTGGGTGAGTGAGTGTAGGTTGGCTGATGTGTGTGTATGTGGGTGGGGAAAACTGTGAGTGTGAGGGTGCGGGATGTATGTGTTGATAAGTGCAGGATGTGTGGGTTGACGGGGGTATGTGTGTGTGGTTTTGTGATGTGTGTTTTGCTGGGTGGTTGCAGGTGTGTGGTGGAGAATATGTGGGTGGGTGTGTGGGTGTCGGTTATGGGATGTGTGAATATATAGATAGGTGGAGAATATGTGGGTGGGGATGCTGAAGAATGTCTTAACGAACTTCAATCAAAACCATTTAACCGATAAGGTGTCCAGGGTGCGACACTCTTTCAACAAACTTGAAGCAGGAAAACTTAACAGCAAACAAAAGGACTGAAGATCGGCAAATATCTTACTCTTCTTTGTAATTTTCAAACGTAAACATAATGAGTAATCAATCATCAAACACCAGCCCTTTTGAATTAACCTTGCCGTAATATATATCTTGTCTCGTTTGGATCTGTTGCCTTTGTTCTATTCTTTTCAGGCTCCTATATCCTTCTCACTGTGGACATTGTCTTTTGCCATCTATATTGGCCATAATGATGTCGCCCTGCTCTTCAATATTCTTTTCAAGGGCTGGACCATTTCAATGTCCCGTTTCCCTGTTGGAATCCATGATCCGACTCTCGTAACTATTGATCAACGAAACTGACGTGATCCGCTAGTTTCTTAGTTATATCTACGTTTCTGACCGAGAGTTCTGCTCCTTCTGTTTTTCGCGTCATGAACTTCAGTCACGACTTGGCAGCATGCCCCCCCCCCCCTTTTTGAAATGGTACTTACCATTTTAGCTTATCTATTAGATTGACAAGACGTAGCACAGAGTTCATGTGTCATACTTATATCATCTATTACTACTGTGAAGGAATGGTCTCCTCTCAACCACCTACAGCCCTAGAATTAAATTTAACAGGGCACCACACTTCCTATTTACGCACTACGGTAAATGTCATGAAGTACCAGCTCATGAAAAAGCTAGGCTAAATAAACTATAAGTTTAATCCCTCAAATGGCCCAATGGGCATGTATCACCATCCAAATTTACAAAACCCGACTAAGGGGATGTATGTGATTGATTGGATCATATCCTTCTATATTAGTTTTGACATATAACTATTTCTTCATTTCTCTCTGTCCTGTCCCATTCGGCTATAATGTGACGCTTGTTCTTGTCCCATTTGTTCCGAGAGGTCTTTCGCTTTTGTCGCTGACGCCTTATATATGTGAGCCACAAAGACTGGCGAATCATATCATATAAGCAGCTTATGTCATTATCAATGTAACTGATACTGGTACATTAGACATTTTTTTTTTCATTATTATTAGGTCTGTGTAGATTGACATACTCGTTTATAACTGGTGTACTAGAAATTCGGAATTAAACAAGCAAATACGTCAACAACTTAACCATTTATCTAATTAATCTAACTTGAAATAGAAACCATATAATACATAATTTATATCTTTCGTTCTGACATGCGATTCATCCTTTGTATATGTCTGTACTGTTATTCGTAATTGTATGTCTGAGGTGTAAAAGTTAATCACTTCCTTTCTCTCCGTGATTTATGTATGATACTGTATGGACTGTTAAAAATTATGTGACTAGATGAGTATCATGACTCTCTCATCGTTTTCGAGATGAATGAATCATGATTTACAATAACCAGGTGAATGATAATTGCGTCATGATGTAACAACATTTATGTTTCGTATGAGTGGTATCATTAATTATGTACACAACTGAATGAATGATCATGTCGCGATGTGTATAAATAAATGAATGACTGATCGCGTCATGAAATAACTAACCAAATGGATGACTGAATGAATAAACAAATTAATGATTGCATGATCGTGTCATATACCTAACTGAATGAATGATTGATTTATGACGTAAATTTGCGTTTCCACTATTATGCAATGCATGTCATGCGTGAACTGATGATTGATATGGAGTATGCGCCTAAATTAAATACATTTAATTAATAACTGTATTTCCTTCTAGATTCAGTCTGTTATGTTCCTCTGAAATAGAAAACTGGTTTCGAAATGTTCGGAGCACGGAAATCACAATTTCATAGTCCCAGTATTCATAGTGACACAATACGATTCCGCGAAATGTGAATAGTCAGTCCAGTTCACCTATGTCTTCTGAGAATGCCAATTTGCTTCATTTAATCTGTCAATTACATCAGGAAATATGTATATATGTAACATAATCAATATATCATAAATATGAACTGTTTGTGTGACTATTTTTCTGGGGCGTATCAAAACAAATAGATATTTGGCCTGCTTTATTTCCCTATGACACTTATCATACTACCTATCCATTCCAAACGAACACTAATAATGTAATACAAACACAACATATACTAATTCTAAATCTACTTCTACAGTCTACTAAGGATATCTGCCAGGTTATTGTCCTTCCCCGGTATGTGACAGATGTCAAATTCATAGTCTTGCAGTAAAAGAGACCATCTATGTATTCTCGAGTTTCTTGGCTGTCCTTCCTTAAAGACTTGTAAAGGTTTATTGTCTGATAGCACTAAGAACTTTCTCCCAAGCAGATATCTAGAAAATTTTCCGATGCTCTCTATCAACGCGAGGGCTTCGAGTTCAGTAGCTGCATATTTTCTCTGTGTGTCGGTAAGTTTTCTACTGAAATATAGAACAGTATGAAGCTTGCCACTATGAACCTGAAGAAGAATGCCAGAGATCGCATGAAAACTCGCGTCTGTCTGGACTATAAAGTCTTTAGAAATGTCTGGTAATTTAAGTATAGGATAACTGCTAAAAAGAACCTTAATTTGTTGTAAGAGTCTATCGTGTTCAGACGTCCAAATAATTTTAGTAGGTTGACCTTTTTTTAAAAGCTCCGAGAAAGTAGATGTCATATCAGCAAAATTCGGAATGAATTTTTGATAGTAGTTTATAAGACCCAGAACACTTCTGAGTTCCTTTTTAGAAGTAGGGGGTTTAATATTCAGAATCTTTGTGACAACTTGTGGATCTGTTTTTCGGAAACTCTCCGAAATCATATGACCAAGAAATTGAATCTCCGTGAACCCTATTTCAATTTTGCTAGGTTTAGCTTTGAGACCAGCTTGTTTGATTCTTTGGAAAACCTGTGTCAACGTTTCAATGTGTGTGTCAATATCTGTGGTGTGTACGCAAATATCATCCATATATGTAGCCACATTATTAACCCCGTGGAGAAGTTTTCGCATCATACGTGTAAAGGTACTCGGTGCGTTCTGTAGACCAAAAGGCAGAAATTTCCATTCGTACAGGCCTAAAGGAGTAGCGAAAGCTGTAATATGCATAGATTCCCTCTCCATCGGGATCTGCCAATATCCCTTTGTAAGGTCAATCTTGGAAAAGATCTTAGAATTTACCATGCCATCTATCAGCTCGTCAACATTTGGGACAGGCTCTGCGTCCAGAAGGGTCAAAGCATTTATTTTCCTGTAATCCACACAGATGCGTAATGAATTATCCTTCTTTTTCACAATTACGATAGACGAACAATAATTAGACATTGATTTCTGAATAATCCCATTCTGTTCTAATTCGGAGATTTCCGCTGTAACTTTTTCTGTATAATGAATGGGGATTGGGTATGGTTTTACTTTTACGGGAATATCCGAAAGTAACGTAATTTTATGTTGCATCAGATCCGTTTGCCCTGGTTTATCCGAGAATATGTCGCTATATTTTTGTATCACTTTTGATAATTTGTATCTGTCTTGCGATGATAAATTTTTATTTATCTGAATAGTTTGCCAATTGTTGCTAGTATTAAGAGTTGGTGTTGGTATTTGTTGTTGTATGGCATCTTCTTGTTGTTCATTTATAACCCAACATGCTGCTGCTGTTCTGTGTGGTATGTGATCAACAGTTTGTGTCTTGTCCGTATTACGGTCTTTATACGGTTTTAACATGTTGATGTGGAATATTCTTTCTTTCCCTTTTACATTTATTACATAGTCTACATCACTGATCTTCTTTATTACTTTAAATGGACCTTTAGTGTGCCATTTTGAATATTTGCCGCATTGGCCTCTTGTATCGTAACTTGGCATTCCTCGTCAGAACAATCTTTATCTGTTTTCTCTGGGTTGTCATTAGTATATGGTTCTATGATGGCCGCATGTGCCTCTTCCGTATCTTCTGAGTCACTACTAGTAAATATATATGCAGCATTTGCTTCTTTCCACGTTCTCTTCATCGTACATGACCTTGAGGTATGTCCCCAGGCTAAACACGAGAAACATTTGACATTCCTTCTGTATGACTCGTATTTATTCCTCCTCTTATTAATGAGTTCTTTCAAATATGCTGCATATTCCGGGTGACGATCACACATTTCCGATGAGATGTGATTTAGCCTGCAATGTGGACATTGTGTGAAATGACCCTTTCTAGGCCTGTCTGATTCTCTATGTGTGTTCTGATACGGTCTTCTGTTTCTGTGTTGTGCAGACCTGTTACTTTTACCATACTCTCTTTGGCTCTCTACTTTTGCACTTGCACCTATCACGAGTTCTGGTTGTGTGCTGTCCGCAAATACCTCACGGTGTGCGTTATAGTATGACTCACCCCTAGCTTCCATCTCAGGTATTGATTTACACTTGTTCTCAATTAGGAATGTAGCCATCACCTCAGGGACCGATGATAATAATTTATCCCTGAGCATTAGGTCACGTAATTTGTCAAAGTTTCCATTCACTTCTGCAGCTTTTAACCATCTGTCATATAAAGATGCGGTTTCAGCTACGTAGTCCAGAAATGTTTGGTTTGACTTAGGTGTGATGGTTTTGAACTTTGTTCTTAATCCCGCTTCGTCCAGCGAAAAATGACTCAATACACGATCTCGAACATATGTGTAATTGGTCCGTAAACTTTCCGGAATCAACTCGACGACCTTTAAAGGCCCCAACCCGAGGTGACGGTGAAATAAGATGGGCCACATTTCTTCCGGTATTTTATAGAATCGGACCAACAATTCAAAGTTGGCCACCCATGCTCCTATTGAATCGCCTTGTGTGAAATTTCTAATTGCTCCTTGATATTTTTTATAGGATCTTCTGTTTTCGATTGCAATTTGGTCTGTGCAATCTCTGCTCCTTTTTCCATCTCCAGCGTCTTAACTTTCAGATTTCCTTCAATCTCTTTGTCCTTCATTAATACCTCTGCTTCTAGCTTCATCTTCTGAAACGCAAGCTCTTTTTCTTTATTCTCTTTCTCCAAAGTAAGTTTCTCCCTTTCCAATTCCATCTCCTTGTCTCTCGCCAATAGTCTTTCTTTCTCCAACACCATTTTTTCTTTCTCCAACCCCATTTCCTTATCTCTCGCCAATAGTCTTTCTTTCTCCAACTCCACTCGAAGTTGTCTCTCTTCCTTTTCTACTGCTTTGGCTGCAGCCCTCTCCTCGCGTTGTAGATTCTGGAATTCCTTAAATTCAAGCTTCGCCCAATTCCTGAGGTCTTGGCCTGTTAATCCGGACCTTTCACCTATGTCCATAAATTCTTGAAATGTAGACATGTTTAACACACTCTTGTCAATTATATCGCTACTATAATGAACCGTATATTTGTATGTGATACAAACTTGACTGAAAACAGCAATTCAAAGTGTCAATAGCGTAAACTTAAATCCAACGTCAATAGAATCAAAATGCTATAATTCAAAAGCAAAGCAAGAGATTTCAGTACAAACACTGATAGGAACAAACAAATAAACTATACTGGACTTCAACCCCAACTTACGAACTACGATACAATTAATTCGGCCATATCAACAATGAATATCAATTTCAATTTTGATAACACCCAACAGAATATTCAATCAACTCAAACAATTCATACTGGCCTGATTCTGTATGTGATAAAATACTACATATGTTGTAGCGCAGGTCTTGGTGTTTGTGCCGATGTATCCAAACTCCTGTAGTGTCGTAGGTTGATAAGACGAACAGCGTTGTTGTGTAGATCTATGAATCTGCGTCTGGTGTAGACAATCCGTGATATCTGACAAGTTCCTGTGTATTCCCGATTAAAATTCCTTCACGAAAATGGTGCTCCAGTGTAACTAGAGTAAAGCATTAAAACCACGTCAATAGTTTGTTGTCCAGTAGCTGGTACTAGGTACTTATAGCTGACAGCTTCTCCGCCAGTAACGAACAAAATGTTGTATGTTCCTGATCGACTAGCTGGTGACAAATCCCAACTAATAATGGTGAAGTTGACTTACTTCTTGCATATCTGCCGCAGTAACGTATCCAAGACAAAGGAGCTGGCAACATACGATTTCCTGTACTTCAATAAGATTGGCCCCCATGTTGCTGAAGAATGTCTTAACGAACTTCAATCAAAACCATTTAACCGATAAGGTGTCCAGGGTGCGACACTCTTTCAACAAACTTGAAGCAGGAAAACTTTACAGCAAACAAAAGGACTGAAGATCGGCAAATATCTTACTCTTCTTTGTAATTTTCAAACGTAAACATAATGAGTAATCAATCATCAAACACCAGCCCTTTTGAATTAACCTTGCCGTAATATATATCTTGTCTCGTTTGGATCTGTTGTCTTTGTTCTATTCTTTTCAGGCTCCTATATCCTTCTCACTGTGGACATTGTCTTTTGCCATCTATATTGGCCATAATGATGTCGCCCTGCTCTTCAATATTCTTTTCAAGGGCTGGACCATTTCAATGTCCCGTTTCCCTGTTGGAATCCATGATCCGACCTCCGTAACTATTCATCAACCAAACTGACGTGATCCGCTAGTTTCTTAGTTATATCTACGTTTCTGACCGAGAGTTCTGCTCCTTCTGTTTTTCGCGTCATGAACTTCAGTCACGACTTGGCAGGGGATATGTGTGTGGGTGGGGGAACAGTGGGTGGGTGGCGGCATGTATGTTTGTTTGAGTCTTTGTGAGTGCGTGGAGGTATGTGTGGATGGGTGGAGGATGTGTGGGTGTCTGAGGGGTGTGTGGGTGGCTGCGGGGAGTGAGGGTGAATGGGGGATGTGTCTCACAACATTGCAATATGCACTGTTTATGTTTACAACTTTCATTTGACAATGTTTTTTTTTCCCTTGTGAATGTACCATGCGTAATATGCATTGTTTATGCTTACAAAATCCATTTGACAATGTTTTTTTTTTTACCTATGTAAATGTAACATGCACATTTGATGAATGAAAGATGAGTGATCGAAAGGGCCGAATGTAAGACAGGCCTGCGTGCCCAATTTGTTACCCTTTTAAAATAAAGTTTGTTCGTTCGTTCGTTCGTTCGTTTGTTCTTTCGTTCTTCTTCTTCTTCTTCTTCTTCTTCTTCTTCTTCTTCTTCTTCTTCTTCTTCTTCTTCTTCTTCTTCTTCTTCTTCTTCTTCTTCTTCTTCTTCTTCTTCTTCTTCTTCTTCTTCTTCTTCTTCTTCTTCTTCTTCTTATTATTATTATTATTATTATTATTATTATTATTATTATTATTATTATTGCCCGCTCCGTGGCCGAGGGGTTAGCAGATTTCTCCGCTAACCCCGAATACTCTCGTCACGTGACGCGACGAGAATTAGCAGTGGTTCGAATCGCAAAAGTGACTTATGAGAGTATGGAGCCGGTCGCTCAGAAAGTCGTGGCGTGCTGAAGAGCGTAATCTAGCCTAGGAATCAACATACAGCTGAAAGATGCTGGTGTTGACCGCAATATCCTGAAACAGGATGGAAACGCGAAAAAAAAAAAAAAAATTATTATTATTATTAATCTTTTTTCAAGCCTTGTCTTCCATTGTCTTTTCTATAGTCTTATGTTCTATTGTCTTGTTTGTAGTCTTGTCTTGCCATGTTTTCGCTGATCCAGCGATGTAACTATCTACACTGTTTTTATAAGCTCGGTAAGAAAAGTAAAGAGCCATCGACCAAGTTTTAGGCTGTGCGCCGACCATTTAAATAAACATGCTCCGTATCGATTAGGGATTCCATCACATGTACACCAGGCAAACAGACATGCATGCTAGCCACAGCACTACCACCATTCTTATAATATCCTCAGGAGCTAGAGGTGACGAAGAGTAGACAGGAGAATCTCTCCTTCGTGTAAAATTGAACCTAGAAATGCTGCCTACAACAGACTGTTTATATGTTCAAAGCAAACTATTCCCTTGGTGGATGTAAATACATAGGCCACATACAATATGTTGCACGGCTTATTGCCTGGCATATGTCGCTACATCTCGTCAGGTGCATACTGCATAGTTATATATCACATGAAGTGGATGCATGAATAATACTCTGGAAGAAACACGTAAAATACATAGTTAAAGATATTGTTCGAATGTGGAACATCAGCTGTTCCCACAGTAATCTCAAATTTGAAATGAATTCTTTCTGTCTGCAGAAAAATTAAGAGGAACGAGTCAAATTAACAACTCAGTTGAAGGGAATTTAAACAGGGTTAAAAAGCATTTTTTTTTTCGTAACCTCATCGGGAACGTTGCAGCAAAGTTGCATTTTCTGTTTTGACAAAAATTGTCATCCGTCAAGCTGTTTGTTGATTTGGTTGACAGTGCCCAAGTTTCACCGGTAAGTAATGCCTGTTCCGTGGCGAGGAGGTTACAGACGCAGTTCGTAATCCCGCATACCGCGTTTGAAACACAGCTGTGGACGATTTGGCAGCAGGCCGCCTTACGTTGGTGTTTTTACGAAATGGTATGGGTCCCGGTCGTTCAGAAAGCAATGGAAGACTACTGAACGTAAACCTGTCTAGGAATCACGAACAGCCAAAAAATGCTGGGGTTGACTGCTTCGTCCTGTACAGTATATGCAATATTCTCATACTCCAAGTTTAACATCAGTGTTCAACAAGGTGGAGTTTCTTCTTCGGGCGTGGTTAGAGAAGTCCAAGGCCGCACTCGCTGGTCGCTCATATGGGATGATGATTAACTCAGCGTTTCTATTTGCTTCGCTATTGAAAATCTCTCATATCGCAAAAGCGAGGCTGTTATAGCGACATGAGCTTCCCACTGTTAAACAAAAACAGAATAACAGAGTGAGAATAATAATATAGAATGAATGAACAAAATTTAGATTATAAATGGTACCGACATCATAGATACTCACTGAGTTGGGAGTTTTATGCTTCTCTTATTGTGTTTAAACTTAGCCCTCATCTTCACTTGTCCTCTCTTTTCCATTGTGACTTAGGTCCTAAACCAACTCGCCCCAAGCCGTCATATCCTTAGTTATACCATGCAGCTCTATGCATGTCCTCTCTGTACTATTTATTTCTGTATTTACTTGCTTAGGTCTTCCTAGCCCACTCCACACCATCTCCTCCCACCCGTGGATTCCATTTAAAAGACTGACTAGATATACCTATCCTAGCATTTTATGAAGGGACATAACACCATTATAGTAATTATTTTAAGGGGCATTTACAGAAAATATCATTAATCTATAATATTATTTAAATAACTTAGCATATTTAATAAACTTTTATAAGACTTTTAGTGGAAGTATTTACAGTCACTTGTGTCATAAGAAGAACTTGACACTTAAGTAGTTTTTTAAAGAATTTTTAAAAATTATGGCTATAGATTATATGCATCATAATTTATTAATGCATTCTGCTATTTTTTCTTGATATTTCATTCCAAGCTTTTATCTTTCTTTGCTACGCATGCTTGTGTTGAATTCACTTAGAAAATTTTGGCAAGGCCACTAAACGGCCAAACATCCTTAATATCGTCTCTTGGCTTAGGTGGAAGTGTTGATTCTGATCTTGATCGTGCAATGGCCACAGGCAGAAGCGGTCACCCGAATGACACTATGCGGGACTTCGATGAGCGGCTGTGACTCACGGGTAGAGTATCAGCAGTGTGTGTAAAGATGGTGACGTGGGTATGGTATGTGTCTAGTTGGTCGTGTCTCGAAGTGCTACTCTACGGAAGATCAGACACCCTACCTCTATCAGGAAATTGAGGATGCAATTAAGAGAATAAAGCTGGTGCTTGCGGCATGGATAGATCTGAAGAAAGCCTTTGACAAAGTCTGGAAAGAAGGTCTGTTGCGGAACTGAGAAACTGTAAAGTCAATGGAAGTATGCACAAATGGGTAAAAGCATACTTGCACAACAGAAGAGCCCGAGTACAGATAGACGGACTAAAGAGCAAGAAAGTACTACTGCGTCACGGTGTTCCCAAGGGCGGAGTCCTGTCCCACACTTTTTCTAATCTTCATCAATGATCTTTTTGCTAATTTACTGTATGGAATTAAAGCGGCAATGTTCGCTGATGACCTGGTTTTGTGGAGCACAAATGAACATGCATCAGTGGCCACCATATCGCTACAAAGAGCTGTAGATACTTTTGTTGCATGGGCGGATAGATAGTGTGTCAGCATAAACACTGAAAAATGCAGCACCACTCTATTTACCCTCTCCGAAACACAAGGCAGGGATCATCCAGATAAATGGAACACCCCTAAGAGAAGATAAAGAACCAACATACCATTGAGTAACATTTGATGCCAGGCTGACATGGAGAAATAGCCATCTTGAGATAGCTAAATGGAACCACATGGGGAGCCAGTGGGAAAATACTTAGCAAAGTTTATCAACAGAGCATACGACCACACCTGGAATACGGGTCAACTGCGTGGTGTTCAGCATAAAAAATCACACTACAAGAGCTGGACAGAATGCAGAATCAAGCTCTTAGAGTCACCACAGGAGGGATGAGATCAACACCTATAGTTGTAATGGGGAAAATTGGGATGATCCAAGCACTGAGAGAGCGCAGAGATAAGAAAAGTTCCTCAGCTTTCCAGACCACGCTATGAAGAACCGATTTGAAAACTTAGCTACTGGGCGGTTGCAAAGAAGTAGTTTTATCCACCAGGCCAAGCGACTCTGCAGAGAAACCACCAATCTGCCCACAGTTGGTATCCCCCTGACAACTATTCCAAAGCGAACTCCATGGAAAGATGCACATTGGCTGTCTCTACAAATCCAGACTAAAGTGCGAGGAATATTTGACAAGGAAGAACAGAACAGTGTACAACGCAGAATAGTCACGCTCAGCTTCCTTAATGACGAATACCCACAGGAACCTTTGGATCCTAATCTACACAGATGGGTCAGCACAAAATGCTGTTCGAAATGGAGGAGCGGGAGTGTATATAGAATACCCAAATCCCCGGGAAGGTTAACCCGGTCAACAAATGCCCGCAGAAGTCGGATGTGTCGGCCTAACGGCGCAAGAACGCAGCTTTGCTGTAAACAGGCACAACGCAATCACATCCGAAAAAAAAAACTCCGGATGAACGAAGAAGAAGAAGAAGAAGAATACCCAAATAATACTAGGGACACGGCCAGAGTTCCAACAGGAACGTACTGCCATAACTATGATGCTGAAATTGAGGCAATCAAGATAGCAGCAAAGAAATTACTAAATACCAACCATGGAACACAACCTGTGGTGCTGTTGACAGATCCACAATCACTACTCAAGGTGCTCCTGTCTGGGAAATTGCCAGTACTATTGACACTACTTTATGAACTTAGCAGTCAGCATAAGGTCACCATTCAGTGGATACCATCCCACTGTGGAGTACCCGGAAACAACAGAGGTGATCAATTGGCTTAGGAAGGAAGCAAAAGAACAACCTGATGTGCCCATTACATACCACCAAAAGAAAAAAAAGAATGATCAAATCTTTCAATCTCAAAGAATGACCAAATCCTGTTCAAGACGACTACCACGTTATGGACAGACCAGAACAAGTCATTATTCTGCGTCCCAGAACAGGACACAATAGATTACGCAACCAAATGTATACAAAATTTAAGATTGGTGACTCAGCCATGTGCACATCTGGTTTGGTGTCGCAGATAGCAGAGCACATACTCCAAGACTGCCCAAACTACAACATACCCAGGCATACCATCTGACCTAGAGAGACAACAGTGGATGATAAGCTCTATGGTCCGCTGAGTGAGCTAAAAAAGACTGTTAGATTCATACAAGAGACACCATTGCAGTTATAGATATATTTCAAGCGAACGAAAGAAGAAGTGGAAGAAGAAAGCATGTCCTCTTTATACTATTTATTTCTGTCTTTACTTGCTTGTTTAGGACTTCCTACCCCCCTCCACACCGTCTCCTCCCACCTGTGGATTCCAGGGAAAAGACTGACTAGATATACTTACCTCAGATTTTCTTATCAATGTAAGGGACATAACACTAATTTAAAAAATTTTTAAGGGGCGTTACTTAAATTATCGTAAAGGTAAAATAATATTTAAATAACTTAGTAATTATTATAACAATTTATAAGAAATTAAAGAAATTATATATAAACATGAAAATTATAAAGTACGCGATAAAACTGTAAGTTGCTTTTGAAAGTTTTGCAAAATATGTGGCTTTAGTTTGCATGCATGAGAATTCAATAATGCATTGTTTTATTTCTTCTCGATATTTCATTTCATGGTTGATTCTTTCGATAGTACTCCAAGGAGATCGATCGCACATTATCAAAAAATTTTGCAAGGCCTCTAAACGGCCAAACATCCTTAATATCGCCTCTTGGCTTAGGTGGAAGGGTAGATTCTGCGCTTGATCGTTCTATGGCCACATGCAGAAGCGGTTACCCAAATGACACAACGTTGGACATCGATGAGCGGCTCTGATCCTCACGATCAACAGTGTGTGTAAGGGTAGTGACGTGGGTATGGTATGTGTCTAGTTGGTCATGTCTCGAAGTACACTTGTTATGAAGCGAGGTGCCATCGTTATTTGGAGGTGATAGGTTCGAATCTCGTGGTAAGGTTGGAGAACTGCATAAGAAGTGGTGGAGAATAGGATTAGTTGGGGTGGTCGAGGTTTCATGTTGAGGTTTGTGTGGTCGAGGGTTTGTGTTGAAGGCCGGGTGGTCAAGGAGTAAAGAATCAACATTGTGTGTGTGTAAATGTGGTGGAGTGGCATAGCTATGGCTTTTCTTCTTCTTCTTCTTCTTCTTCTTCTTCTTCTTCTTCTTCTTCTTCTTCTTCTTCTTCTTCTTCTTCTTCTTCTTCTTCTTCTTCTTCTTCTTCTTCGTTCTTCTTCTTCGATTTTCTTCTTCTTCGTTCTTCTTCTTCTTCTTCTTCTTCTTCTTCTTCTTCTTCTTCTTCTTCTTCTTCTTCTTCTTCTTCTTCTTCTTCTTCTTCTTCTTCTTCTTCTTCTTCTTCGTCTTCTTCTTCTTATTATTATTATTATTATTATTATTATTATTATTATTAACCTTTTATATATACTTGTCTTCCATTGTCTTTTCTATAGTCTAGTCTTCCATTGTCTTGTCTGTAGTCTTGTCTTGCCATGTCTTCGCTGATCCATTCGCCAGCGATGTAGCTAACTAATTCGTTTTCCTCAGCTCTGTAAGAAAAGTAAAGAGTCCTCGATCAGGTTTTAGCCTGTGCTCCGACCATATAAATACAAATGCTCCATATCGATGGAGATTCAAACATATGTACACCAGGTCAGCAGACATGTATGCTAGTCACAGCTCTACCACCACTCCGCAAGGTATTGTGTACACGTGGTACGCATTAACATCCTCAGAAGCTAGAAATGACGAAGAGTAGACGGGAGACTCTCTCCTTCGTGTAAAATTGAAACTAGAAAACCGGCCCACAACAGACTGTTTATATGTTCAAAGCAAACTTTTCCCTTGGTGGATTTAAACACAGAGACCACAATATGTTGGACGGTTTATGGCCTGACATATGTCGCTACATCTCGTCAGGTGCTTACTGCGTAGTTATATAACACATGAAGTGGATGCATGAATAATACTCTGGCTGAAACACTTAAAACACACAGTTAAAGTAAAGATATTGTCCGATTGTGGAACATCGGTTATTCCCATAGTAATAACAAATTCTAAATGAAATCTTTTTGTTTGCACAAAAATTAAGAGCAACGAGTAAAATTAACAACTCAATTGCCGGGAATTTAAACAGGGTTAAAAAGCATTCTTACCTAAGCTCAACAGGACGCTGCAGCAAAGTGGCATTTTCTGTTTTGACAAAAAAATGTCATCAGTCAAGTTGTTTGTTGATGGTGCCCAAGTTTCACCGGTAAGTAATGCCGGCTCCGTGGCGAAGAGGTTACAGACGCAGTTCGTAATCCCGCATACCGCTTACGAAACACAGCTTTAGGCGATTTGGCAGCAGGCCGTCTTACGTTTTTGTTTTTCTTTTATGAAATAGTATGTTAGTATGGGTACCGGTCGTTCAGAAAGCAATGAAAAACTACTGAACGTAAACTTGTCCAGGAATCACGAACAGCCAAAAAATGCTGGGGTTGACTTCTACGTCCTGTAAAGTATATGCAACATACTCATACTCCAAGTTTAACGTCAGGGTTAAACAAGGCGGAGTTTATTCTTCGGGTGTGGTTAGAGAGGTCCAAGGCCGCACTCGGTGATCGCTCATAAGGGATGATGATTAACTCCGCGTTTCTATTTGCTTCGCTATTGAAAATCTCTCATATCGCAAAAGCGAGGCTGTTATAGCGACATGATCTTCCCACCGTTAAACAAACACAGAAAAACAGAGTGAGAATTAAAATATAGAATGAATGAACAAAATTTACATTATAAATGGTACCGACATCATAGTTACTTACTGAGTTGGAATTTTATGCTTCTCTTGTTGTGTTTAAATCTAACCCTCATCTTCATTTGTCCTCTCTTTGTCCTCCATTGTGACGTAGGTCCTAAACCAACTCGCCCCAAGCCGTCATATTCTTAGTTATACCATGCAGCTCTATGCATGTCCTCTCTGTACTATTTATTTATGTCTTTACTTCCGTGTTTAGGTCTTCCTACCGCACTCCACACCATCTCCTCCCACACGTGGATTCCAATTAAAAGACTGTCTAGATATTACTATCTCAGTATTTTATTTCAAGGGACATAACTCCAGGCAGTAATTATTTTAAGGGGCATTACACAATGTATCTTAAATGTATAGAATTATTTAGATAACTTAGCATATTTAATAAACTTTCATACGACTTTTAGTGGAATTATTTAGAATTGCTTGCTTCATTAGACGAATATAAAATGTAAGTCTTTTTTAAAGAATGTTTAAAAATGATGGCTATAGTTTATGTGCATAAGAATTTCATAATGCATTCTGCTATTTTTTCTTGATATTTCATTCCGAGGTCTTTTCTTTTCTTGCTCAGTATGCGTGTGCTGATATTCACTTAGAAAATGTTGGCAAGGCCGCTAAACGGCTAAACATCCTTAATATTGGCTCTTGGCTTAGGTTGAAGGGTAGATTCTGATCTTGATCGTGCTATGGACACAGGCAGAAGCGGTCACCCGAATGACACGACGCGGGACTTCGATGAGCGGCTGTGACCCACGGGTAGAGTATCAACAGTGTGTGTAAAGGTGGTGTCGAGGGTTTGTGTTGAAGCCCGGGTGGTCGAGGCGTAAAGTATCAACAGTGTGTGTGTGTGTGTGTGTGTGTGTGTGTGTGTGAATTTGGTGGAGTGGCATAGCTATGGCTCTTCCTCTTCTTATTCTTCTCCTCCTCCTACTCCTCCCCCTCCTTCTCTCTTCGTCGTCGTCGTCGTCATCGTCATCGTCCTCCTCCTCCTCCTCCTCCTCCTCTTCTTCTTCTTCTTCTTCTTCTTCTTCTTCTTCTTCTTCTTCTTCTTCTTCAACTTCTCCTCGTTCTGTCGATCACATATTTAATATTATACCATCAGAAGAATTCTCATTATGATCACGACCGTTTTATTAGCTCAGTTTGAGGTTAAGTATTAATTCAATGGTCTATTATACACTGAGTAGATACGGTTATTGTACACTGTAAACAACTAGTATTTGAATTCAATTATAAGAAGACAGACATTATGGTCGTGTTTAAGGAGAAAGAAATCCCGTAATGTAATATAAGGATAAATGGGAATATTCTTAAATAAGTGAATCGGTGCAACTACTTCAGAGTAATCATAACATGTGGTAGGATTTTGCAAAACGGAAAACATACTGACTAATACAAAGATGTCGATTGATTGATTGATTGATTGATTTAGGAACCGACATCACAGCATTCGGGGCATTCCCGTAAGCGCTCTGTCCCCACCCTTAGAAGCCAGCGAAGAGTTCCAACCCCAATAGTACCAGTAGCAATCTGAAAAAGATGTCGATTGCAACGAGAAATTATAGTGTTGAAGTGCTACACAGAACCTCTACTTTTTTATGGAAGTGAAACGTGGACGAAAATTATGCAAGCTGAAAAACATTTAGTGGCAGTGGGGATGTGGTTTCTGAAGAAATGCAATTGACAAACAGAAAAACCATTGAGCAAGTCGTACAAGAAACAAGTGAGAACCGTAAACTAAGTAGAGAAATTTGACGTAGACAGTTACAATTTTTGGGCACGGTATGAAAAGAAATAAACTACTGAATTTGGTGACAGCTGGAAATATTGAGAGCAAAAGAACAAAGGGAAGGCAGGGACGTAAATATCTGAATGGCTTGACCACATGGCATGGTCAGGACAAGAATATGGAGCTGATGAACGACTCTGATGATCTTGCGGGCAGGTGAAACATGACCGTCCACGCTTATCGGTACATGATAATGATGATCGGCACTTCTGATACTCTCCTGTAATTGTAATGTACTATGCGAGTAATGTGGTCACCGGCATCAGCCTCTCAGGCGATATTTGCCACTGACGTTTTGTTTTAATTTCTCATTTTAAGAAAGGAACGTATATGCTTTCTTATACTGTGACCTACGTAAACTATTGATAGTAGTGGCAGTGCAGTGGCTAGTAATTGTATTTAGTTTGCTGTTGTGTGTTGTTGTTGTTGTTGTTGTTGTTGTTGTTGTTGTTGTTGTTGTTGTTGTTGTTGTTGTTGTTGTTGTAGTTCACTCGTTGTGAACTCAAGCGTTGTCCACGTGCCGACTACTTCTAGGTGCGCAGGAACTGATTTGTGCGTGTGGATCAAGCTTTCCCTAATACAAGTGCTCCCTCGCTATAAGGCGAACCACTCCGACTTCTGAGGTACTTATAATTTACGTCCCGAATTCAAGGGCGACATTTTAGTCCAACTGAAAGGTATAGGTGTTGGACCGGCTATCTCGACTTCAGTACACCCCACCATGCTGGCCTTTTGTTTTTGGCTTAAGTGGACTCCCAAGTCGATCCACATAAACTTAATTCTAGGCAAAATAGACAGTCGTCTTGATATTTATCATTTACCTCATCATCCATCGAGACCAACTATCTTATCATATTTACCTCATCATCCATCGAGACCAATTGATCTAACAGATTATGCGATTAGCAACATATACCCAGAACACCTCAGCGTGTGGACAATGGTTCTGAACTGTTGTATAAAATCTAAGATATTGAACAATAAATGACAATGTGACGAAAGAACCTGACTTACAATGTTGAACTCTGAATTATTGCGTGTGAAAAAAAGCAATACTGGGTTTTATATTCGTAAAAAAAAAAAAAAAACATGAGATAGTCGATATAAAGGTTGCGAGAAGCGATTAATCGATCACCACTACGTACAACAAGCAATGAAAAAAATAAGAATAATAGCCAGGGTAGGGTCGATAGTGTGCTAATTAATGTTCTTCTTCTTCTTCTTCTTCTTCTT